>CP139506.1:290491992-290547226 GCA_021014915.2 Artemisia tridentata subsp. tridentata
ATCACGTAAGACAGTTATGACAAGATGAGATTGTGGGTACACCGAATCTTGAATTGATATTCGAACACAAAGAGTGAAACAAGAAAATAGGCACCGACAATATCTTGAAATAATATTCGAACAATCCATCACCATCTTTTAAAAGACAGAATCTTTTGCAATGTCTTTTGCCATATTTTCTTTTGCAATATAACAGTACACGTTCACTTTGATACAAAAAAAAATGTAGCACATAAAGAAACGAAGCACTTATATTTGTATAGATCAAAACCGAACACACACAATCAATCGAACCTAACCATGGCTCTTGATACCAATTGTAAGATCTAACATATTGATTGTGTGGATCGGGTGGTCTTGGATTGTGGAAGATTATCTTCGTTGTTGAGTTAGAGAGAGAGACTAGAGAGAGAGTTGGGAACTTTAGTGAGAGAAATGTAAATCAATTAGATTGAAGGTGCAAGAGTTCCAACCCTTCCCTTGTGTGGGAAGGGGCTTATATAGTAGCTAACATATGGTGCCCCTAGTGGGCTGTGGAGTGAGCTGACAGTGGGTAAAGACCCGACCCACTCCACAAATATAAATATAACTACACTAATAATACTAATAATAATAATAATAAGCCTACGAGCTACTTAAATGCTAAATAGATACTCTGGGTGACCGAGTCTTCACATGAATATTTATATTCCTAACGTGGAAAGATTGTATGTTGTAATTACTTTTATATTAATATTAAATGAACCATAACTTGTAAATTGATTAGGATAAAAGTATATTTGCTTGAGGACAAGCAAAACCCAAGTGTAGGAATATTTGATGAGGAATTATTTGGTACCTTTTTAAGGGGTCATTTTAGGCCGAAATCATATTTATATGATCAGATATTGCCCTAAATTGTCTCTTTTTGCATTTTAGGTACTTGGGACGAAAAATCTGGAATACGGAATATTTATGGCTTATTTAGACGAAAAAGTGAAGAAAATGGCGAAGTTGCAAATTCCGTCAGATAAGGGGTCTTAACGGCGTCACAAGCTACAACGTGACGCCGTCACATGCAATTGAAGATGGATTTTTTTGCTCATAATTAACAAGCGACGCCTCAAATGAATTTGAAGAATCTATAACCTGACGGCGTCAGGTGTATTTAAAGACCCAGATTTCGTACAAACTTAACAAGTGACGGCCCAGAGCATTTACAAAGGGACGGCGTCAGACATCATAAGCGACGTTGTCACAACGGCGACTTGGAGAAGATGAAACCCTAATTGGAGGCGAGCTGACAGCATCACACTTTGCAAGTGACGCCGTCACAATTGTAAATCTATAGATACTTTCGCATGTTTTTCATAATTCGTGTAACACTTTGGAGAGGCAAACCCTAGACGAATTTTACAGCTTTTGTAAGGCTTTTATAGCCTTTGAACTTCATATTTCAATAAAGATAAGTTATCCCTTTGATCATTCGATATGTCTATGTATTGTTTGATTATTTGTTTATCTTTTCTTTGCTTTAACATGCTAGCTTAAGTTAATTGGTGTTTGCTTAGATCTAATAAAACCTAGTTATTGACTATTGATTTGTCGTCTCTTGTTTAATTGATTGGCTCGCGTTAGGATAAGAAAACTGGCTAAGTTCTTATATGTATTAGCTTGAATGTCTTATGAAACACAACCATAGAGTGCAATATTGATTTTCCTCGTTGTATTTATTGCATGAATTGCGGCTTGTAGATCCTAGATAACTTAATACACTTTAAGGGATTTAGGGGAGACTAATGTTCATAGAGTTGGGGACTTCGGCACCTCTCCACGACTAATATTAAGGAATACAACGCTTCAATTAAAACAAGGACGTGACAATTCGACAAATCAGTAGGAGATAACTAGAGAGTAAAGATGTCTAAGTAAACACTAATTTTCCTTTCATATGAGTTACCACCAAATTTACTTTTTCTTGTTATTAGATTAATTTTAGTTTAATTGTAGTTTTGGGTTAGTTAATTAGTAACTAATTCCGCCCACTCTTCCGAAACCCGATATTTTTACCTACTTTCTAAAAAAATATAAAAACACAAAAAGAATCATCCTTCACCTCTAGACCTATCTCGACATACACTTCGACCTTCCCAAAACTATTGCGAGACTATTCCGCTAGAGAACGATCAACCCCCCGGACTTACCTATACTATACTACAACGGTTAGGTACACTGCCTAGAGGATTGTAAAATTGCATCCCACACATCAAGTTTTTGGCGCCGCTTCTGGGGAATAGTTAATAGTTTAGGTTCGATTTATATCTCGTTTAGGTCTACTCACTAGATTCCTATCAAGTGAGATTTTATTTTCTTTTTATTAGCTTTCTCGTAGTCTTAATGTCTTTTCTTCGTGTGTTTGTTCATAGAAATTTTCAGTTACTTGTTCTAGCCCCCATTATTGAGGACGCGAACCCACCAAACCTTTCACCCGACCATCACTTTGGTAATGACTTTGATGAATCCGATAATGACACCGACTATGAAAATGGCCCTTTTTATTTTTCGGATTCTGATGAGGATTTAGGTGATGGAGAAGTTATTGATGAGATTAGAAGAGAGGATGAAGTGGATCCTCTTAAATATGTTGACCCTAGGACAAGGATTGAGAAAGAAAGCCTTTTTAATATGCTATTTCCTTATAAAATCGGATATAGGAGTTTTGATGCTTACCTTAACTCATCTTTGCCAATGGATATAATCTCTCGTGCTAATTATATTAAAATCATGGTAAATGAGTTAGAATACCAAGTAGATAATATTGTGGCTAGGGTTGAACCTTTGCATGTTTTTGTCAGAAGTTTCGTTTACTTGGTAGATTTTATGGTCATGGAGAACTTAGGAGAATTTATTGATGACAAGTTGAACCAAGTCATATTTGGAAAACCCTTTAAGAGGCTAACTAAGTTAAATGAGAAACTTATGGATGGGTTAATCACCTTCTCGGATGGACTCGAGGATTTTGTTTATCAAATGCCCGTTCACACCCTATGTTTAAGGATTTTTCAATTGAGGCATGTAATAGATTTGCTCCACATTCGGTTTTGAGTGAGAATGATAAAAGGAGTGGACTTAATTATCCACATGAAAAAAATAAGAGGTATTATCATGGATGTTTAGAGTTGAATGATGAATATAAGAAAGATGAGGCAACAATTAGGTGGCTCACGCTTGGCTATGTGAGCATAAACGATACAAGATAGGCCATGACTTTGAGTCTAGCTACAAGACTCATAAATAAAGAAAAGAGCTTCTTGGGAGCCAACCCAAGATTTTTGTTTGTTTGTTAGCTTTTTATTTTTATTTGAGTCATATATATTTCTTATCATCATTGCTCAATCTTTCATGTTTCGAATAAATTGTGAAAATGATTTATTTTGTTTTTAACCTCGTCTTAATTGCATATATAGGTATTTTACAAAAAGATAAGTGTAGGGAAGATCATATTTGTTTAAAAGAACGAATTCGAACATGAAAGTTAACAATTGATGATTAGCATATATTTGTGTGTTTGTTTGAATCAAATGCTTATATCGAGTCACAATGAATGTTTTGCAGAATTTCCAGGTTTTAAATACTCAGATTTTTCTAGAAATAAAACACAAAAATACTGTCAGGTCATTCCTGACGGCGTAAGGGTTTACGACCCGACGGCATCAAGTACTGTAGCAGTATAGTTTTTCAAGATTTTGTTTTTCTGTTGGAAATTAATTTTTGAAAATTTTCAGAATTTTAAATTTCTAGGAATCTGTAAACATTTATTTTGCAAGCATTATATCTTACTTTACTTACTAGGAATTAGTTTTTATATATAGTGTTTACCGCCGATTTTATGCGAGGTTACATTTATGTTTTCCTAGTGATTTACAGGTTACATTGGACAAGAAAGTAAACTTCAATACGTGTACATCTCTTTATTTTGTTGGAGGAGGATTTAACCATATTTCACATCACTCATGCCGAGCAAATCATAGGAGTATTAGTTTCTTTCATCTATTTTATTTTTCCCTTTGTCATAACTTTGATACTTTTCAAGAACATTAGGGACAATGTTCAATATAAGTGTATAGGAGGGTAAAATGGGATACCTTAGAAACAATAACTCGGTTGATATTTGTTTTGTTTTCTCGTAAATGTGTAATAAAAAAAATAGATACTCGTTAGGGTAATTTTAGCACCAAATTTAATTTTTTTTACAACATATGGGAATGAAACTTTTGTTTTAATAAGCGTTTCATGGATAGGAATTATATAGCTAGAACAAAAACCCTTCCACTAAAAAAATTTCACCCCAAAAATGTGATGTTCACCTTTAGATTTATTGGTAAAAGCATTCACTTTTAATGCTTATGAGTGTACCGGTAGTATATAGATTCTAGAACTTGCGTTTGTGATCCATCCCGAGATCGCTAGTGAGACTACATTCGTGTAGTTAGGATTAACTAAATGATAAGAGGCATTAGGATAACCCTTGTTTTAATCCTGTTTTATAATTACGTTGGCTTCATTGGCCAAGTAATTCACCCACACCTTTGTGATGTACTCATTTTTAGTACACGATACCCCTAGTACACCCTTCAGAGCCTATCCTTTTCGCGGTTCTCGTGATATTTCAGTTGATTCCAAAATATTAATGAAGAGCATTGTTTACAATCCAGCCCCAAATGTACACCAAAATCGCCTTAGCCTACCTTGTATGCACTCATTTTTAGTGCATTATTGTTACAACTTATGTGTTAAACCCTTTGTCAATTATCTAATTGGTTATATGGTTTCTAAGTCGAGTCATATCTTTTAAATACAGTTTTAGGATGATCGGGACTCATGGGTAAAGTACTAGTTATTATGGAGTAATGGGGAAGAATGTCAATGTTATTACCCCCATATGTACGTTAATGTTTAAAGTACTCCGCGTGTTTTGATTTTCTTAATTCGGGTCATTAATTAGTTTTTATCTATGTAAAAGTTCAAGTGTAGGGAGGTTGCAAATAATCCCTTTGTAATGACTTATTATTTTGGACGGTAGGGCAAGAGTGTATGGGAAAAAAAATCAAAAAAAAAAAAGAAAAAAGAATAAAAATGAGAAAAAATGATTAAAAAAAAGAAAAAAAAAAGAAGAAAAAGAAAAGTGAAAAAAATATACGGACTACCATACTATCTTTTATTTTTGTTCTAGTCAAGAAAGTGTCAAGAAAAAATACAAAAAGAGTTAGTAGTTAGCGAGTCGAGTCTTGGCATAGCAACGCCTCATTGTATATGTAATTGACTAAGATAATTGACTTGCCACCAGTAAAATTCCCTTTATCCAACAAAACCGTATTTTTCCATACCCTTACACATAATGTTACAACCCTTTAAAAGACCTCTTTGATAGTTTATCCCAGGGGATTACGCTAAAGTGGTGGAGGTTTGATCCATTCCCAATCCTTTGGTAATCTATGTGCTATGTTAGGTAGAGAGTGTTTTAAATTCCCGTTTTCATATGTTATACAGCTTTATACACTCGAGAGATGTGAGAATCCAAACACTTTATGTGAGGTACTAGAATATAATTTTCGTGCTTGTTACGACTAACGTGGAACGATTGTATATTGTAATTACTTTTATATTAATGTTAAATGATCCCTAACTTGTAAATTGATTAGGATAAAAGTATATTTGCTTGAGGACAAGCAAAACCCAAGTGTAGGGATATTTGATGAGGAATTATTTGGTACCTTTTTAAGGGGTCATTTAAGGCCGAAATTGTATTTATACGATCAGATATTGTCCTAAATCGTTTCTTTTTTTATTTTAGGTACTTAGGACGAAAAATCTGGAATACGGCATATTTATGGCTTATTTGGACGAAAAAGTGAAGAAAGTGGCGAAGTTGCAAATTCCGTCAGATAAGGAGTCCCGAAGGCGTCACAAGCTACAACATGACGCCGTCACTTGCAATTAAAGATGGATTTTTGGCTTAGAATTAACAAGCGACGCCTCAGATGAATTTGAAGAATCTACAACCTGTTGGTGTCAAGTGTATTTGAAGACCAAGATTTCGTACAAAGTTAACAAGTGACGGCCTAGAGCATTTACAAAGGGACGGCGTCAGACATCACATGAAGGCGTCAGACATCATAAGCGACGTCGTCACAACGGCGACTTGGATAAGATGAAACTCTAATTGGAGGCGAGCTGATGGCGTCACACTTTGCAAGTGACGCCGTCACAATTGTAAATCTATATATACTTTCTCATGTTTTTCATAATTTGTTTAACACTTTGGAGAGGCAAACCCTAGACGAATTTTACAGCTTTTGTAAGGCTTTTATAGCCTTTGAACTTCATGTTTCAATAAAGATAAGTTATCCCTTTGATCATTCGATATGTCTATGTATTGTTTGATTATTTTTTTATCTTTTCTTTGCTTTAACATGCTAGCTTAAGTTAATTGGTGTTTGCTTAGATCTAATGAAACCTAGTTATTTATCATTGATTTGTCGTCTCTTGTTTAATTGATTGTCTGGCATTAGGATAAGAAAACTGGCTATTTTCTTATATGTATTAGCTTGAACGTCTTATAAAACGCTACCATAGAGTGCACTATTGGTTTTCCTCGTTGTATTTATTGCATGAATTGCTGCTTGTAGATCCTAGATAACTTAATAGACTTTAAGGTATTTAGGGGAGACTAATGTTCATAGAGTTGGGGACTTCAGCACCTCCCTACAACCAATATTAAGGAATACAACGCTTCAATTAAAACAAGGACGTGATAATTCGAAAAATCAGTAGGAGATAACTAGGGAGTAAAGATTTCTAAGTAAACACTGCTTTTCCTATCATAAGAGTTACCACCAAATTTAATTTTTTGTTTTATTAGATTAATTTTAGTTTAATTGCAGTTTTGGGTTAGTTAATTAGTAACTAATTCCGCCCACTCTTCCAATACCCGAGATTTTTACCTGCTTTCTAAAAAAAATATAAATACGCAAAAAGAATCATCCCTCACCTCTAGACCTATCTTGACGTACACTTCGACCTTCCCAAAACTATTGAGATACTATTCCCCTAGAGAACGATCAATCCCCCAGACTTAACTATACTACACTACAACGGTTAGGTACACTGCCTAGAGGATTGTAAAACTTCTTTTGAGTGGTTCGCAGCCCTCACATCACTTCCTCGTCTTCACTTGACGAGACATCATAACATGACACCGAATCATCATTATGAAGCTCATGAGTTGATTAACATTCCCAAAATAGAGATCTAAAGGTATTATTACTCAAGGGAGTCTAACAAGAAGATATTCATTGTTGCGGAGTTGTGGGAAAGAGTTTATGACAAAACGATACAAAAGTGTCAACAACATGCCATAGGTTATCGCCGTATCTAGTCGACCCTATACCTTTTCAATTCTCTTTTCCACAAAGTAGGTGAGATTGTACGGTTGCTCGGTGATGAGACAATACAACATATGAGCACAACATGCCAGGAGGTGCTCACGATTGTGAGGAAGGCAAAAGACATTTTAACAAATGACTTCTACCTATCTGTGCAGATATGGATTTAATTCATCTACACAAATTTTGAGTGGATCTAATTCATAGTCGTGAGACTCACGAAACTCAATTTGTCCATCCTCTTTAAGAGACCCATGGACCTTTTGAGGAAAAAGAATGTGTTCTTTGATTTCAGAGGGACTAGGTATGAACGTGTGATACGGACCCGACATTTTTGGGTGACTTCTAAGAGATTTAAGTGACCACCCTTCGGTGTAGGCACATTGCCCATGACTCGAAAGACCAAGAATTTAAGCAAATTGCTCAAGAGTGAGGGACACGTCAACGTTACATATGGTGAATTTGAATGAGAGAGTCTGATCCTTGTTATATACAAGTTTAACTCAACTATAGATTCTAGCACGAATTGAGGACAAATTTGATCATTAGTATTGAGCAAACAATCAAATCCTATGGACCTAAACATTGTGACAATGTGGTCATGGATTGAGAAAGATGACTCAACTATTTGTCCTTCGTGAAAGAAACGAGACTCAGGATTACGAAAGACACTATTATGACTTGATGAAGTACTCGATTCTAGTGAAATTTTGGGAATGTATTCTTCAGTGAGCTCATGATCATAATCAAACATGTGAAAGCCTTGATGAGACATAATAACCTATATAAAAGAAAATACTATGAATATTTTGTGCATATCTTTTATGATAAATGCAACCATTCCTGCAATCAAATTTTACTTTGTTTGAAAATAGCATTTCCCTTGATAGAATTAACTTGTGTTAATGCATGGCTTGAAAAACGTTTTTGATATTTATTAACAATGCATAATTTTGTTCTTGTTACGTTCCTAAACCTGATAAATTACTACACCTCGAATTGGGGATTCTCACAAATTTTGACACTGTGGAAAACTAGTAGGGGGGTTGAACAGTTTTTACCGTTTTAAAATTAATTCGCTTTGAATACTTGACGTGATTTCAACTTAATGTAAACAATCAAACAATATAAACAAAGCAAGTAAGGAAATAAACAATCAAACCACTACACGGATGTTTATAGTGGTTCGGTCTACAAGGACTCTGATGCGTGGTTTTGCGACCTTACAACAGGTTTTACCTCTCGAGGGATCTCAAGAGGCTTGCAATCCCCACCAGGCAGTGTACCTGACCGATGTAGTATAGTGTAGTGTCAAGTACCGGGGGATTGATCGTTCTATAGGGGAATAGTGTCGTTAGGATTGAAAAACTACTCTAATAGGTCTAAGGGTGAGGGAAGATTCTTTTAGACATAAGTAATCATTAAGTGATTTCTCGCCGATAAGATTAGGACCAACGAGAAAGGGTTAACTACATACACTTCATATAAAACTATCAATAAAACAAGTGACAATCTACTTAATCATCAGGACAGGTCTTCTTATAGTCTCGAGTATTTATCTGTGTACGTGCATGTCTATCGCTGATTCGTGCTCATTAGTTTAGTTTATTATTTAATTGCAACCAAAACGTGCCAGTCTCTCAGGCTGAACCCCCTTGCGTTAGATTAGGTTGTATAGTTAACTTAAATATTAAAATACTGATTAGAATAACTAGATAATACGTTCCACTCTTAGTGATCGACACTCTACTTACCATTATATTCATACTGATCGGGTACACTGCTCATTAAGTGTGTGTGTTATTGATAAGTCGGCTAAATATAAATTTAAAACTTGAGTAGGCATTAATACTGCTAAACCGCAACGACACATCGCACGCATCAATCGTGGGGTGGCGTACGTACTTCCCCAACTCTATAAGCTCCTACTTCACTCCTATGTCGAGCCGGCTAAGAAGCTCCTAACATGGGATCACTAGAATTCGCTCATGCATTAAATACAACCATAAAAACCTTAGTACGCATTGGTTCATGTTTCTTAAGACGTTCAAGCAAGTTACCGTATAGGAGGTTAGCCAGTTTTCTTAAGCCTAACATCGATAAACAATCATCCAATACAATTAATAACACACCAACAACCAATAATCAATAGTTAGGTTTCATTAGATCTAAGCAAACACAAGATAAATCTAGCCTAGCATGTTAAATAAAAGACAAGAACAAGATATAATCAAACAACACATAGACATATTGAATGATTAATTGATTACTTATCTTCAATTGAACATGGGAGATCCAAGGGTATAAAACCCTTAAAAGTAGCAGAAAAATCGTCTTAGGGTTTCTCCTCACAAAGTTGCACACTAATGACTAAAAATTATGGGAATATATATAGAAAATCATATCTGACGGCGTCACGTTATAGAGCTGACGCCGTCACCTCGCCGCGGTTAGGGTTTCTTGATGGCCTTCTTGACGTCGTCCCCTTTTAATCTTCCAAAATCCTCTCTGGCGCGTCAAGGGTTGACGGCGTCACAATGGTGCTTGACGCCGTCACAGGTACTTTTCCAGCCGATTTTGAGACTTTGTCGTTTTCTTCACTTTTATGCTCCAAAAACGTCCAAAATGCTTCCTTTTCCAGATTTCTTCTCCAAAGTACCTAAAATGACAAAAGGAACGATTTAGGGCAATATTTGATCAAATAAATACGATTTAGGGCTTAAATGACCCCCTAAAAGCGGTACACTTTTCGCTTCATCAAATACCCTTACACTTGAGATTTGCTTGTCCTCAAGCAAATGCGCTTTTATTCTAATCAAAATACAAGTTAGGGGTCATTTAACGCTAATATAAAAGTAATTACAAAAAATAGTCGTTCCACTTTAATCATAATAAGCACGGAGATTACAAACTAGCACCTCACAAGTAGTGTTTAGATACTCACATCTCTCAGGTGTCATAAAAGTATATCTCATAAATGAAAATGAATAATATCTCTCACTACCTGTCATAGCAAATAGATTACCATAGGCTTGGGAAAGGATCAAAAACCTCCTCCACTAGGCGTAAGCACCTAAGATAAACTATCAAAGAGGGCTTTTAAACGGGTTATAACGTTAGGTGTAGGGATATGATAAACACGGTTTTGTTGGATAAAGGATATTTTACTGGTGGCGAGTTAAAGATCTTGATTAATTACATGTACAATATGGCGTTGCTAAGCCAAGACTAGACTCGACTTAAGCTAATGAAGAAAAAAAAAATAAAAAATAAAAAGATAAAATAAACATAAAATGAAACGGGATGGTAGTCCGTATGTTTTTTCTACTTTTTTTTTTTTTTTTTTTTTTTTTGCATACACTTTTGCCCTACCATCCAAAATAATACATCGTAGGGGGGTTGTATCCCCCTTACACTTGAACTTTTACATAACTTTACAATTAACTATTCTAATGACTCGAATTAAGATAATCGAAACACTTGGAGTACTTTTAAAATATTTAGCACATATTGGGGTAATAATGTTGTTCTTCCCCATTACTCCATTACACTAGTACTTTACCCATGAGTCCCAATCGTCCCAAAACAATATGTACAAGGATATGACTCGACTTAGCAACCATGTAATCAATTAGATAATTAACTTGGGGTTTAAACAAATGTTGTCACAATAATGTACTAAAAATGAGTGCATACAAGGTAGGCTAAGGCGATTTGGGTGTACATTTAAGTGGGGTGTAAACAAATTCTTACTTTAAGTAAAATGCTTAAAGTTAGAAACGAAAAGATAGGCTCTGAGGGGTGTACTAGGGGTATCGTGTACTAAAAATGAGTACAACGCAAAGGGTGTGGGAGAATTACTTGACCAATGTAGCCAATGTAATTATAACAAAAACACAGGTGTAAAACAATGGGTTAATCCTAATGCCTCTTATCATGTAGTAAATCTAACTACACGAATGTAGTCTCACTTGTGGCCTCGGAATGGTCCTAACGCAAGTTCTAGAATCTAAGTGCTACCGGTACACACATCATAGCATAAATGCTTTTCCTACCAATTCTAGGGGCGAACCTCACATATTTGGGGGTGGAAAATTTTTTTAGTGGTACGGTTTTGTGCTAGTCATATAACTCCTATCCGTGAGACGCTCATTAAGACCAAAGTTTCACTCCTATATGTTGTAAAAAAATTTAAATTTGGCACTAAAATTGCCTTAACAGGTATTTCTCTCAGTTTTATTACACATCTACCATTAAACAAACGAAAAATCAAGCGTAATAGCATTCTCTAAGGTATCGTACTTTACCCCCCCTTACACTTAAGATGAACATTGTCCCCAATGTTCAAATAACAAGATGTAAAAGTAAATAAGGTAAAAGAATGAAATCAAATACTCCCCTGATTCGCTCGGTGGATAAAGAGGTAACATGGTTAGATCTTCTTCCAAGGTAATGTTGAAGCTTCAAGACTAAAGCAGCGCCAAAAGCTAGATTCCACATACATCTCCTTGTCCAAAATAACCTGTTAAACCTGAGAAAACAAACACGAAAACCTGCATAACATCGGCGGGATAAATCTGTATAAGGATATAATGCTTGTGGAATGATTATTTTGCAGATTCCTGGAGTTTATAAGTTAGAGATTTAATAAAGCATTTTATGATTCCGGAAGAAAAACAAAACTTTCAAAAAAAATTCCAGAAAACTGTTCCTGACGCCGTCAGAAGTGATCTGACAGATTTTTCATGTTAAGTTTCCGGAAAATTTCTGGAAAAACTCAATCCTTATATCCTGGAAATCCTGCAAAATATCATTATGACTCGATACAAGCATTTGACTCAAACAATTACTAATATGTATGTTAATTTAATATTGTTATGATTCATGTTCATTTGTTCTAATAAACCGATTTGGATTTCCCTTACACTTTTCTTTTGCAAAATACCTTTATATGTAGTTAAGACGAAGTTAAAAACAAGATAAAACATTTTCACAATTTAGTTTCGAACATGAATCAATAATAATAAAAATTAAACATACATACGGAAGCAAATAAAACTAAACAAACAAATAAATAAACACACAAAGCAAATAAAGCTTGGGTTGCCTCCCAAGAAGCGCTTGTTTTTGTTCGAGTCACGAGCCTGACTCTGCCCTTATTTAACGGATAAAGGAGAGGTTTTCCCTACACTTAGGGTTAAGTGCGGGTGATAGTAGCGATACACACCGACTCGGTATGAGTATGCCACGTGAGGAAAGAGTGGTGGATGAATTATATGCTCAAAGATGTGGGATCCAATCATCATAACCTTACTTAGTTCAATTGGGTCAATGGGTGAATTGAAGTTTTCTCCTAGAAAGGGATCATCTTCTATCAACTTCGAGAGACTCCTAGTTGGGAATCCATCTTGACCTAATAAACCTGGTTTAAACCCATAGTGTTTCTTGTGATTAATCATGAATGGGTGATGTAAGTATGAAAGGTTATGGTTCACTCCTATGTCAGCTTCCTCTCTACAAGGCTTAGAGTCT
This sequence comes from Artemisia tridentata subsp. tridentata, assembly GCA_021014915.2. Taxonomy (NCBI): domain Eukaryota; kingdom Viridiplantae; phylum Streptophyta; class Magnoliopsida; order Asterales; family Asteraceae; genus Artemisia; species Artemisia tridentata. The sequence goes on from CP139506.1 coordinate 290,504,949, forward strand.
ACTACCTTCAACATAAAACTACCCGGACTATATGGTTTGATGGGTGGGTCGGGACCTAATTCAATTCCTAAGTTCACATCTAAGGATGGAAGATTAGGTAACGGTTTTGGTTTAGGCTCCGGTTCATCAAAACTAGGAACTCCCCTAGAACTAAGAGTAAGGTTGTGATCACTATAAGCATTCAAACCTATATCCTCTAGTTGTGTTTGGTTCAAAGGTTCTACCTCCATCGGGATTCCTAAAGTCTCTTCTACTTCTTCCGGGTAAGTCACGGGCGGTGTGTGTGCCTCAAATGATGGTAGGACTTGTGAGGTACTTAGCGGGCTTATGTTACTAACCTCATCATTCCTTGTGTCAAGATCACCTATATCCTCATCATGGGTTTTGGTAGAATTTAAACCTAACATTTTCCCTAATATCTCAAGTGCTTCTCTAGGCATCTCAATTTCTATATCCGAATCATAAGGATCATCCTCAATATTCTGACTGCTATATTCAAATTGCCCAAAAGATTCATCATGTGTTTCTTGAGATTCATCGTCATCGATCATAAAACCTAGGTCTTTTTGATCAATGTGATCATGTTCGGCTAAATCCTCCATCACATCAAGGTCACCTATGTGTTCATCCTGTATTATGGTAGTGCCTAACCATGACATGCAGCTAGGTGGCTCAACTCTACCCTCATCCCCAAACAAACTTGTTTCATGATCCTTGAAATTTGTGGTCAATTGACTTGTATTAATGTTTGTTGGGTTGTCTACTATGTAATAATATTGGGCACAATTCTCAATAGCTTCCCATGCTTCCTCAGCACTTAATTCCCTAAGATCCCTGCCGGCAAAATGGTAAATGTCCCTTTGGGCATGTCGGTCGACATGATTGTAGAAGATTTGAGTTAGTTACCAAAAATCGAAGTTATGATGAGGGACTTTTTGGAGTAAATATTTAAAACGAGTCCATGCATCATAGAGAGGTTCATCTTTATGTTGTTTAAACATCAAGATGTCATATGGAGTGGGTGAATTACGTGGTTGGTGGTATGGTGGATTCGCGTTCTCCATAATGGTGAACGGAAGAGTCAATGGAAATCTTATACGAACAAAAGCACGAAGAAAATAGATAGACTAAAGAAAAACCTAGAAAAATAAAATAAAAATCTCACTAGAAAGGAATCTAGTGAGTAGACCTAATAAAATAAAAATTCAACCTAAACAATAACTATTCCCTGGCAGCGGCGCCAAAAACTTGATGCGTGGTTTTGCGACCTTACAACAGGTTTTACCTCTCGAGGGATCTCAAGAGGCTTGCAATCCCCACCAGGCAGTGTACCTGACCGATGTAGTATAGTGTAGTGGCAAGTACCGGGGGATTGATCGTTCTCTAGGGGAATAGTGTCGTTAGGATTGAAAAACTACTCTAATAGGTCTAAGGGTGAGGGAAGATTCTTTTTGTATTTTTTATATTTTTATAAAAGCAAGTAAAATCTCGGGTTTGAAGGAGTGGGCGGAATTAGTTGCTAGTCAACTAACCCAAATAACTACAATTGCAAATAAAATAAAATAACTGAAAATAAAAAGATTGTGGAACTTATATGGAGAGAAATGTGTTTACTTAGATTTCCTTACTCCCTAACTATCTTTTACCGGTTGATTAGTGTGTATTAATTGCGTGGATGACGGTGTATTCCTTAATACCAATCGTGGGGTGGCTGATGACATCAAATAACGACATATTATTAGCATCATTTATCCTATTTATTTGATTTGTTTTATTATATTATCTGTGAGAATTGATACTTAATCGTTTACTTTTGTAATTCTGAGTTAAAAACAAGCATTTGGTGAAACTTGGCGATTTTGGACTAATTATGGAGCAAAACAAGCAAGAAGTTAAGAGTCTACTGAAATGTACAAGATCAAGACTATACTGCTCCAGATGCACCGCATCTTGTTTATTACATACGGCGCATCACTATCCAGATTTCACAAGATATTATCCAAGACGGCAAAGGACATGCGCCGCATCCAAGAATGAAGATACGCCGCATCTTCTGGCGGTGTACGAATATTCCTGAATATATTAATCTTGGACCCCATGCGAAGTTAAGTCAATGCGCCGCATCTACTTACTAGATGCGCCGCATCTTACCCTCAGACAGAAACTATAAATACCCCAAGACCAGACGAATTTCGGAGGACATAATTTATACGAGGTACGAAGACCACAAAAACCTAAGGCCGAATTCAGACGATTAGGCAGCACAAGACACACCCGAACGAAGATACAAGAGCTGTAAGAAGGTCCTGCATGCATTTAATTCATTAAGTAGTTTTGTTTTATTGTGTTAGTAAACTTTAATTCATTAGGATTGGTGGCTTGTGTAATGTGAGGAGAAAGATTGCACTCCCTTAAAACTGCTTTCCCATCAATTAAAGTTTATATGTTGATGTCTTTGGTTACTACTTATTAGTGCATTGATAACCTCTGTGTTTATTAGTGGCCTGCGCATTTGACTACGGAAGAGAATGTGGCTCCCACGGTTGTTACTAAATTGATCACTTAGGAATAACTTTTAGACATAAGTAATCATTAAGGGATTTCTCGCCGATAAGATTAGGACCAACGAGAAAGGGTTAACTACATACACTTCATATAAAACTATCAATAAAACAAGTGACAATCTACTTAATCATCAGGACAGGTCTTCTTATAGTCTCGAGTATTTATCTGTGTACGTGCATGTCTATCGCTGATTCGTGCTCATTAGTTTAGTTTATTATTTAATTGCAACCAAAACGTGCCAGTCCCTCAGGCTGAACCCCCCTTGCGTTAGATTAGGTTGTATAGTTAACTTAAATATTAAAATACTGATTAGAATAACTAGATAATACGTTCCACTCTTAGTGATCGACACTCTACTTACCATTATATTCATACTGACCGGGTACACTGCTCGTTAAGTGTGTGTGTTATTGATAAGTCGGCTAAATATAAATTTAAAACTTGAGTAGGCATTAATACTGCTAAACCGCAACGACACATCGCACGCATCAAGTTTTTGGCGCCGCTGCCGGGGAGTGAATTGTTATTATCTGTTAATTTGATTAGTATTTTAATTAGGTTTTTAATTTTTTAATCTAACCGCTAACTGTGTTATATATTAGATTAAATTGCATTCATTGTATTATTTTGCATATTTTCTTGTTTTTGTGTGTTTAATTTTTGTTTGTTTTCGTTTGTGTTTTTTATTTGTTTTTATTTTTCGTATTTTCTGTGTTCTGCTATCGTTGTACTGAACTTATTCAAACGATACGGCGCATCTATTTTCTTAGATACGGCGTATTGCGTTTAATTTTTATAAAATACAACGCGTTTAATTAATTCGATACGACGCATCTTTCCCCAAGATACGGCGTATCTGTTTTTAATAAGAAATTTTTTCTAAACGTTAACGCCATACGACGCATCTGCCTTAGCAGATACGGCGTATCTATTATTTTAATTAAAAACAGTTTTCGAATTATTAAACAGATACGACGCATCGATCTTTGTCGATACGGCGTATCTTCTGAATCAAAAATCTTATATTTTGAAACGTAACGAAAATACGGCGCATTAACTTTTGTTAATACGACGCATTTAATTTTAAATAAATATCGATTTTTGATAATTAAACTGATACGGCGCATTCTATTTTCTGAATTAAGTCTGATTAAATTTTAACGATTATAAGATACGGCGTATGCAACTTTTTGGATACGGCGCATCGTCTGCAGATATCAGTAACTTTAATTTTTCGTATTCCGTTTTCGTTGTTAATTTTCTGATATATTACTTTCTTGAGCATACCCTACTGATGTTTTTGTGTTGATTTCAGGAAGTGCATGACCAGGAGTTCTACGAAGAACTTGATTCAACCTTTCGAAGATCCTGAACGAGTCTTTCATTCGCTTAAAAGGCTTTTCAACACAAAAAGCTTTGATATCTCAAGTTCATTCGAGCTTGATTATTTTTCTGAAGAGAAAGAGGAAGAAGAAACAGAAACAATGGGCAAAAACACAACTATGGAGGAATACATGAACAAAACCCGTGCTGATTACACTTCAGGAGTTGCTAGACCAAAATTTGATGATAAGTCAAAGTTTGAATTGAAGGGTCAGTTTCTCAAGGAGCTAAGAGAAAATGCTTTCAGTGGATCGGAACATGAGGATGCTAATGAGCATGTTGAAAAGGTCCTCGAGATTGCGGATTTGTTTACTTCAGAAGGAGTCACTGACGATCAAATCATGCTAAGAATCTTTCCACTCTCGCTAAAAGGAGCTGCTAACAAGTGGCTAAGGAATGAACCTGCTAGTTCAATCACTACATGGGAAGATTTGAAGAGCAAATTCCTGAAGAGATATTGTCCACCTGCTAAGACTGCTAAAAAGATGGAGGCTATCAACAGTTTCAAGCAAGAGCCTGATGAAACTCTTTATCAAGCTTGGGAACGATTTAAAGATTTACTGGTAAAATGTCCTCAACACTATCTAACCCCTATGCAGGAGATAATACTGTTTTATCAAGGATTGGACGTGCCTACTAGACAAATCTTGGACGCTAAGGGAGCTGTGCCTCAAATGAGTGCAGCCAATGCTAGGAAAGCGATCCAAGAAGCTGTTGATCATTCTCAAAAATGGCACGATGGGACCTCTACTAGATCTAAGAGCAGCACTAATTTTGACGGGTTTGCTGCTATTCAAGCTCAATTGGATAAAATTAGTAGAGAGATGAAGAAGCGTGATGAAAAAGTGTATGCTGCCCAAGTTGGATGTGAAAAATGCGAAGGACCTCACTACACTAAGGATTGCCCGAATAAGAATGAAAGTGAGACGTTTGAAGAAGCATACTACACCCAATTTGGACAACCATTCCGACCTTCAGGAAGATTTAGGGAAGCCACCCCGGGATTCTATCAAAAGAACAACTTTAATCCCGCCTATCAAGAAAGGAGGCAGACTTTAGATGACACTCTAAAGCAAATTATGGCCGATGCTGCTAAAAGACATGAAGAGAATACTGCTATGATCAAAGAAATCCGAGCTTCAACGGACACTACTACAAGAAATCAAGGAGCTTCGATCAAAGCATTGGAACAACAAATTGGTCAAATGAGCAAAGTTCTTCAAGAAAGGGGATATGGAAGTTTACCTAGCTCAACTGAAACCAACCCAAGAGATCATGTCAAGGCCATAAGCACCACTGAAGAAGTCACTCCTAACATACCTGGAAGATTGATGAATGGTAATGATGGTGCAAGACCTGAATTTTTCTTTAATTCTTCAATCAGCTTAAGGAGACTACTAAAAGAGAAGACGAAGATTGAAGAGGAGATCAAGGCTACAATGAAAGAAGAGAGCTCTGCAACCGACTTAAATGCCTTGCCTCATAAAGAAAAGGACCCAGGAAGTTTTACTTTACCTTGTTCAATCAGTAATATATCCTTCAATAATGTGTTAGCTGACTTAGGAGCTAGCGTTAGTGTTATGCCTCTTAAGACATTCACTACCCTAGGACTAGGAAAATTAGCACCAACTAAGTTACTTATTGAATTGGCTGATAAAACGGTAAAACGACCTGAAGGGATTGCTAATAATGTGCTAGTTAAGATTGAGAAGTTTATTTTCCCTGTAGACTTTGTTATATTAGATATGCCCAAGGATGTTAAGATTCCTTTAATCCTTGGAAGACCTTTCTTGTCTACTGCCCATGCTAAGATTGATGTGTTTAAAAGAAAAATCTCATTAAGGGTAGGGAATAATAAACTAGTCTATAAGTGCCAAGATCCTGTTAAAAGCATAATTAGAGGTGTCTATGTGCTAGGATTAAGAGAGCGTATGGACCTCGATCTTGAAGCTAGGCTTATGAGAGAAACATTGATTCAAAACAACTCAACTAATCCTAATCATGAGAACTTTGAGGAATTTATTGACCTTAATGTACCTACCGAACTTAGACGCGATGTTGTTAATGATTCTGATGATGAGTGGTATGATTGCGTCGTAATTAACAAACGTAGGAGAATAGTTGAGAAAACGAATTTGAATAATGATGTGTTTATTGAACTACCACCCCACCTTGCTTATTTATGCCTATATGATAATAAGAATTTCCCGTCTATCATTTTGTCATCTCTGCCCGAAAGGGACAGAACTTTGTTTATACAGATATTAAAGAAGAACGGCATGGAAATTAAGGACGAGCAAGGAGTGTTCAATATTACTGAATTGGCGATGAGGGAGCGCGATGTTTCCGACTCCTTCAATGATCGTTATTAAAGAGCTGAACGTGAGTCTAACTTGAAGACTCTGGAATAAAGACAAGTGCTGACCGGGAGACAACCCGGAGAAAATTTTTATTATTCTGTTTTGTGTCGAGTCAGTCAGGCCGCAGAGGATACGGCGCATCTCAATCCTGAGATGCGACGCATCTCCTGCAATGGTCATATCTTACTTTATTTTTCCGCATATTTATATTTCGACTTTAAAACTTTTTATCAGTTTATTTTAATGCGGCGCATCCCTGGTTAAGGATGCGGCGCATCTTCTATTCTGATTCGTATTTATTCCAGGCTCGATACGGCGTATCTTCTTCCATAAGATACGGCGCATCGACTGACCTGATGATTTTCATTTTTATTTTTAAGTTTTATTTTTCCTAACTACTAATGTATTATGCAAGTTTGAACCTTTCTTAACTTAGGTGTGTTTAAAGTCTTGGTGGTATTATAGATTCCTGCATTTCCTGTGGATACATCTATTATGAAGCTTAAACGTTCTCATCACAAGAAAGATGATTTTTGCTCCTATACAAATGGAGGATCATACCGAGCAAATCTCAGGTGAGTTTTTCTGTTCTAATTCTTTTATTTTCCAGTTTTTAACCTTTTATACAAACAACGAGGACGTTGTTTAACTTAAGTGGGGGGATTGGAGAATTAGAACACTTAACACTTACTTGTCCTAAACTTTTAAAATATGCTTAAAATGTGCTTAATATATCAAAATTTAAAATTTTTTTAGCATGTTTTTGTTTAAGATCTAAGTTGCATAGCTGCACACATGACGTTATTTTCAAAAATTGTGATTTTTCAAAATTCACAAATCTATGAGTGTGCCGGTGACTTGTAAACTTTAGAACTTGGCTTGTATACTATTCGAGACCACCATAATAAGTATTATTTTATATAATTGGAATGACTTGTCTAAATTGGTAAATTTCTAGGATTACACCCAAATAGCCTTTATATGTTATGTGTTATTAGCTAACTACACTGGTTAGTTAACCCCCGTATAAACCCTTTTGTTACTCTCACTTTTAGAGTAAGATACCCCTAGAAAAACACTCAGAGCCATTCCTTTCGTTTCTTACACCTTTGTTAAAATGTTTCGTTACACCCTTACACCTTAGCCTACCCTGTAGATTAAAATCCGTGGTTGGTTAATTGCTTTAGGCAAAGTGTGTTTCCTTACATTACCTGTGTTCGCGTGCGTAATTCATTATCTTTGGTTAGGTCGGGAAATTGCACAATGCGATTGGAGTGAAAGTAAATATTGTATATCTTTGAGTTTATTTTTCGTGTGTTTACTACTTTCACTATTACCGTTATTTCTGAAGTCATGAAAAGTATGGAAAAATTATCCAGAATTATCATTATAGTGATGTGGTGAAATTTTACACATCTTTGTTTAAAAAAAAAAAAAAAAAAAAAAAATAAAAAAAAAAAAAAAAAAAAGGAAAAGGAAGAGTTGGATGTTTGTTTTAACCAACTTATGTAAAGTCTTGTATTAAGTGGTCGATATCACCACTATTTGTTGTATATTATATCTATGGATTGAATGGGAGTTGGCAGTTATGGGAACGCCAACTAAAGGTTATTCTTTGATTAAGATCTTGTTGAGTATAATTCATGTCTACCTAAAGCGTGTGTTTCAAGTGTTAAAGTGTGAGTTATTCTATGATATGAGTCTTATTCATGGGATGGTTGGGATAGTGATTAACCACACTTAGGATTTTAATTTATTTGTTTCGTTTATTTTTCATTTTACACCAATTTGTATCCCAAATATTATCCATACCCTATATTATTCTTTATCCAAACCTTTGATTTATTGAGATTAGGGATTTGAGCAATCTTAAGTATCGTAGTCGTGGATTCGGCTATGTATTTATGATTTTGTCGCCCTTTTTGATATAATATTATTGGTAAAATTTGGACCTATCTTTAGCCTATTCGAGTTAAGGATTTGAGCAATTGCAAGTATCGTGTTCGTGGATTCGATCATGTATTTGTGATTTTGTCGCCTTTTCTGGAATTTGAGATCGATAGAGATTAAGGAGAATGATTAACCCTTAAACCTCAAAACCCTTTTTACCGCTTTAGACTTGTTATTCCTTGGCTTTAGTGGGGGAGATGTGTATACTTGCCAAGCTTATGATAGAATATTCGTCACGACTGGACAGTTAAACGATTAGATTTGCTTTTATCAAATTATTTTATTTTACTTCTAATTCGTTGAGTGTTTGGTTGTGTGATTATGACAAAAATGAATACATGCTTAAATATAAAAATAAATCATAATATCTTTTAGGATACATTTTCATAAGATTAATTCTAAGGTTTACTTGGGGACAAGTAAAGTTCAAGTGGGGGGATATTTGATGAACTCAAATAAGTACATTTTATTACCATCATTTATCCTATTTATTTGACTTGTTTTATTATATTATATGTGAGAATTGATACTTAATCGTTTACTTTTGTAATTCTCAGTTAAAAACAAGCATTTGGTGAAACTTGGCGATTTTGGACTAATTATGGAGCAAAACAAGCAAGAAGTTAAGAGTCTACTGAAATGTACAAGATCAAGACTATTCTGCTCCAGATGCGCCGCATCTTGTTTATTACATACGGCGCATCACTATCAAGATTTCACAAGATATTATCCAAGACGGCAAAGGACATGCGCCGCATCCAAGAATGAAGATACGCCGCATCTTCTGGCGGTGTACGAATATTCCTGAATATATTAATCTTGGACCCCACGCGAAGTTAAGTCAATGCGCCGCATCTACTTACTAGATGCGCCGCATCTTACCCTCAGACAGAAACTATAAATACCCCAAGACCAGACGAATTTCGGAGGACATAATATATACGAGGTACGAAGACCACAGAAACCTAAGGCCGAATTCAGACGATTAGGCAGCACAAGACACACCCGAACGAAGATACAAGAGCTGTAAGAAGGTCCTGCATGTATTTAATTCATTAAGTAGTTTTGTTTTATTGTGTTAGTAAACTTTAATTCATCAGGATTGGTGGCTTGTGTAATGTGAGGAGAAAGATTGCACTCCCTTAAAACTGCTTTCCCATCAATTAAAGTTTATATGTTGATGTCTTTGGTTACTACTTATTAGTGCATTGATAACCTCTGTGTTTATTAGTGGCCTGCGCATTTGACTACGGAAGAGAATGTGGCTCCCACGGTTGTTACTAAATTGATCACTTAGGAATAACTTTTAGACATAAGTAATCATTAAGGGATTTCTCGCCGATAAGATTAGTACCAACGAGAAAGGGTTAACTACATACACTTCATATAAAACTATCAATAAAACAAGTGACAATCTACTTAATCATCAGGACAGGTCTTCTTATAGTCTCGAGTATTTATCTGTGTACGTGCATGTCTATCGCTGATTCGTGCTCATTAGTTTAGTTTATTATTTAATTGCAACCAAAACGTGCCAGTCTCTCAGGCTGAACCCCCCTTGCGTTAGATTAGGTTGTATAGTTAACTTAAATATTAAAATACTGATTAGAATAACTAGATAATACGTTCCACTCTTAGTGATCGACACTCTACTTACCATTATATTCATACTGACCGGGTACACTGCTCGTTAAGTGTGTGTGTTATTGATAAGTCGGCTAAATATAAATTTAAAACTTGAGTAGGCATTAATACTGCTAAACCGCAACGACACATCGCACGCATCAGTGGCGTACGTACTTCCCCAACTCTACAAGCTCCTACTTCACTCCTATGTCGAGCCGGCTAAAAAGCTCCTAACATGGGATCACTAGAATTCGCTCAGGCATTAAATACAACCATAAAAATCTTAGTACGCATTGGTTCATGTTTCTTAAGACGTTCAAGCAAGTTACCGTATAGGAGGTTAGCCAGTTTTCTTAAGCCTAACATCGATAAACAATCATCCAATACAATTAATAACACACCAACAACCAATAATCAATAGTTAGGTTTCATTAGATCTAAGCAAACACAAGATAAATCTAGCCTAGCATGTTAAATAAAAGACAAGAACAAGATATAATCAAACAACACATAGACATATTGAATGATTAATTGATTACTTATCTTCAATTGAACATGGGAGATCCAAGGGTATAAAACCCTTAAAAGTAGCAGAAAAATCGTCTTAGGGTTTCTCCTCACAAAGTTGCACACTAATGACTAAAAATTATGAGAATATATATAGAAAATCAAATCTGACGGCGTCACGTTATAGAGCTGACGCCGTCACCTCGCCGCGGTTAGGGTTTCTTGATGGCCTTCTTGACGCCGTCCCCTTTTAATCATCCAAAATCCTCTCTGGCGCGTCAAGGGTTGACGGCGTCACAATGGTGCTTGACGCCGTCACAGGTACTTTTCCAGCCGATTTTGAGACTTTGTCGTTTTCTTCACTTTTATGCTCCAAAAACGTCCAAAATGCTTCCTTTTCCAGATTTCTTCTCCAAAGTACCAAAAATGACAAAAGGAACGATTTAGGGCAATATTTGATCAAAGAAACACGATTTAGGGCTTAAATGACCCCCTAAAAGCGGTACACTTTTCGCTTCATCAGACTCTCTTCCTTGCCCTACTCCACTCCTCGAGCCTCTAACTCGAGAGTTTTTCTTCACTAAGAAATAAGCTCCCTTCTCGGCGGAGAAAACCTTTATACACGTCGCTTACACTTTTTCCGGTACAAAGCTAAATACCGAGTTCTTAGTTCGAGGTAGAACCAACCTAACGTCGCTTACACTTTTTCCGGTACTAAGCTAGATACCGAGTTCTTTTACAAGGGCACAACCATTCCCGACACTCTACATATTTTAAGGACTAAAATACTAACCGATCACTACTGAATGTTTGGTATAACAATGATGTGTGAAATACAATTAAATTACACAGTAACTACTCTAACAAGTCTTGCAACAGTATGTTGAAGCTTGTGATGCTTTGATCTCTTTGCTATAAAAGAAAGATCACTAAGAATGAAATATGTAATATGAATGGGTTAGTAATGAATGAAAGAATGTATACTAATGTTTATGCTTATGAGTGATGAGTAAACAAGAATGAGTGGCCTGCTATTTATAGGCAAAATGCCAAAACAGGCCACGGATTGGGCAGAACTAAATCAAGGGTTCCGTCCCTTATGGGTTTTGGTTCCGCCAGAACCTGACAGCATATCTTTCAAAATCTTGCCAAGATATTACCAAATCCAATTCTTTGCTTGAAGATCTTTCCATGATATTCTCTAAATCTTCAAGATATCCTAAAGATATCCAAATGATGTATGCAATGATGTCATGTACATATTTTCATGTTTAGAATAAAAATGTAAACATGTAAATGTATATATGTATGTCTTAGTGATTTATGTAGCATGTTATGATGAGTTTTAAAAGCTTATTACTATAAATGTAAAAAACTTTAACTTATATTTATGCTTTGCTAAAGATAAAGTTTATAATTGTCATTAACAAAATATAGCAAAGATCGTAAAATATAAATAACGTTTTTAGGACGATATTTGTATTAACAATCTCCCCCTTTTTGTTGATGACAAAACATAAAGTTTATTTTTAAGCAATGGAATAAGTAAAGTGTAAGTCTTTTAAAAATATAGATTAAACTAGTTTTATGCAAGTTTTGAAATCTATTTAGGCATAAAACATGTAATGAATGTAATGTATGAGTTTAATATAATCTCCCCCTTTTTGTCGAAACAAAAAGAAGAAATGCATAGCGGAATGTGGTGAATGGCTCTTGGTGATTACTCCCCCTAATTCGGAGTACCAAGTATGATGATTCATGGATTTTGATTGCTTAATAGCTCCCACTTGGACAATACTCCCCCTAAATGGAGTGCCAAGTTTATGATGCATGAAATGAGAAATCTACAAAACAAAGGTTAGTGCATAATTAGCTCCCCCTTGATCAATACTCCCCGTTGCTAGGGTACCAACGCATATGATGCAAGGATGAAAAATGCTACAAAACAAAGGTTAGTTGTAGATAAACTTAACCAAGTAGAATGATGCATGAGTAATGAGATCTACAAAGGTTCAACCAAGAGTATTAATTCAACCCGTTTGACCAACAAAAGTCAACTAAGTATAATTGTTCAAACCAAGTTAATAGTTTAAACCAACCATCTAATAATGCAAATGTTAGTAGTTCAATCCAACCAAATATAATGCACAATAATTGATCACACACAAGCATTAACACAACATCTTTCCATTGAAAATTATTTGTGACCAAAGTCACAAATTAAGGTGTTACAAAATAAAATGAAAAATAACCTAAAAATAGAAGTCCTAAAAAGTCCTAGAAAAACAAACAATAGAGATTTTCCTAAAGTCTATTGTGGTGGGTGTGAAAGAGCATTTAGGCGCTCTAGGATGTGGTTCAAAATGAAGCGCATTTTATTTTGTAACTTGTGAACCAAAATGTTGGTTCATTGAGTTAAGTGGGCGGTCCTCTCACATATGGAACAAACATGTCTAGGAAAGTTTGGAGGAAGGTTTGGTTAATGAGTTGGTGGTGGTGGTGGTGGTTGGTTGTTTGATGGTGGAGGTGGTGGAATATAAGCGGAAGACATTATGGAAGCTAGCAAAGTGGATTGTAAATCCATAGCTTCATTAAGGTTGGAATCCACCATGTCGGAGAAAGCATAGAGGCGATCAAGTTCCTCATTGATCTCTCCTTGAGTTTGTGGTTGGTTTATCCACATTGACTCATCAATGGCATTAAGGGTGGATGTTGGTGAAAGGGGTTGAGGTTGAGGTTGTTGTGGAGTTTGATCATGGTAAAGAGGACCGTGAATTTTCCTATAGATGGGGTGAAAGAGGAGTGGTACTCCTTGTGAGGATTCTACCTCAAAAGGCATTGGTGGTGGATTGGTGGACCTAGGTGGAAGGTCTTCCAAAGTTTCTAAATATGGGTGAGGTGATGTTGGTGGAGTTGCAAATAACTCAATGGGCTGAAGTTGGGGTGAATGAGGAGGTGATGGTGATCTTGTTGGTTGAGATGGAGCAAGTGGTGGTGTGGTAGCCACTGAAGTTACGGTGGGTGGTGGAGTGTTGATGATGATATGAAGTGGTGTTGGAGTTGATAGAGTAAGGAAGTTTTCATTAGCAATGGGTGAGGAAATGTTCAAGGGTGAAGATTCTTCTGATGAAGAATTGAGATTCACGAAACAACAAGGTCTGACACTCATTCGAGTTGTCCTTCTGTGTGGTCTGCTTGTGGATGAGTTGTTTGACTTAGGCATTGTTGAGAAGAGAAGTAATGGTGATATATGCAGAAATTGCTATTAGAAATGATGGTGAGGGTGTGAATTGTGATCATCCTAAAGCTTCTAATTTATAGACAGTAAGGTTTATGGAAGGGTGTGTTTGGATGTGATGTTGATCCATAGAAAAATGTTGGTTCCTAATGATTTAGAAGAAGAAAATAAGTTAGCCATATCATCTAAGTCAATCCATAGAGATGGAGTTGAGTAAGATGAAGGAGATATGCAGTAAATGCAAAGGTTGAGTGAGAAATCTAGTGATGTGATTGATCCACGGATTGCAAGGAACCAATTTGAGGGTTCCTTGCTTGTTACAGAAAGGTAACTTGAGTGGAAATTTGAATTTTCAAATTTTGGTGGGAAATTGTGTTCCTATTGGTCTAATGTTGCTAAGATGATCCTAATGTGATGAAGTATCAGTAAAGGAGTCCTAATTCAAGAATCAATGATCTAAAGTGCAGGATTGAACAAGGAATTTAAAAAAATAGTTGTTGATCCGCGGAACCAAACGATAACAAAGGCGGACCCTTGTTTTTGGCTCCGCGGAATCCGTGGGGTGTATTTTGGCGGCACCAAAAAATTGAACAGACGGAACCAAATTTTTGGTTCCGCCATATCCGCCAATCGAAAAAAGTTTACAGAGAGCATTTCAAAAGACCCGAAACCCGTTCAAATCCCGAAAATTGTCCTAAAACATATGTAACTACTTAGTTGTGATTGATTAAAAACAAAAACACATGTATAAACACATGGTAACATATAGATCAAACCGAGGATTTTGAACTTACCATATATGGAAGTTAATCGAAACAGTAGCTTAAACACGGAAAATTGATAACATCAAAGTGTTATCGTCCTGCATAGTCAAGTTAGTTTACATAGATGTTTAACAACAAGATAATATCCTAAAAACATAACAATTTAACTGTTAGGAATATGAATATTAAGCTGAAGACTCGGTCACCCCGAGTACTTATTAGCACATCATAGCTCGTAGGATTATCAGTAATATTATTAGTAGATTAGTTATTAATTAGTATTGTGGAGTGGGTCGGGTCTTTACCCTCTGTCAGCTCTCTCCACAGCCCGCTAGGGGCATATTATGTAGTAAGTATAAATACCCCTTCCCTTGCAAGGGAAGGGTTGGAACTCTCATTTACTTCAAGCTAATATACACATAGTGTTTCTCTCACTAGAAGTTCCCATCTCTCTCTCTCTAGTTTCTTATCTATTCGATCCATATCAAGGCCTCAAACAAGTGTTTCTTGCATTGTGAATACCCTACAATTGGTATCAAGAGCCATGGTTAGGTCCATGAGAGTTGGTATTCACGGATTTGCTTAGCTTTTGGGGTTTTTTAGTTCGAATAGAAAAGTAACAAAAATTTCATTTTGTGCCTTGTTTAGTGATTAGAAGTTGTTATACCTTGTACTTTCTAGCTTAGGAACAGTATAAGAGTAGTATTTGGTGCTTGAATTCACATATTTAAGACTTCTGTGGTGATTTTGGGTGATTCGTGGGTGTTTATTTAAGTGTTCTTCGCTGCGGTTTGTGTGCCTTGGACAAGTTCTTGGATGCGGTTTGTGTCATTTCGAAGACGCGGTTTGTCTTATTACTAGTTTAGACAAAAGGACAAAAAGCATTGAAAGCGACGTGTTTGGCAGTTTGTGTCTACGCGGTTTGTCTCTGAGGCGTGCATGCGGTTTGTGTCTACGCGGTTTGTCTCTGAGGCGTTTATGCAGTTTGTGTCTACGCGGTTTGTCTCTGAGGCGTGTATGCGGTTTGTCTAGACTGTTTGTCTGTGCTGTTTGTCCACGCGGTTTGTCTCTGCAGCGTGTATGCGGTTTGTCTAGGCGGTTTGTATCCTCAAGGGTGCTATTTGTCTATGCGGTTTGTGTCTTGGTGATTTTAGAAATTCCTGCGAAAGATTCTATTTCTCGGTTAAATCACAAGATCAGTAAAATCCCGTATTCACTATGACAACTAACTCAGACTCCCTCATATCGGAGGTACTCAAACTGTACGATGCTAATGTGGATCATGGGAACTATAATTACACATCTCTAACAGAAACAAATGATACTGATTCTACTGGAACTGATGAGTCACACTCGCAGTCACACATGGATGAATGCCTTCAGGTTATGCAGTTAGCTAATGCAAAGGAAAGTCAAGTAGCATGCTTCCGTTTACTTCTATCACACATTAAGGCTCTGTTTGGTAAATCTGAATACGTGATGGGGTACACACGGGCTTTCGCTTCACTCTTTGGTCAGGAAATTTGTGATTTCACAGTCAAAATGACATTATATCTGGATCAACTAGAACAGGAGCTGGTCAAGGAAGAATATTCTGAAGATAAATCCAGAGCCGCTCTCAATGTGATCAACAATCAACTCCGAAGTGTTCATCAACTCTCAATACACTCTGGACTATAATTATGACTGCCAAATGACTAAAGAGTGTTTCGCTAAATATACTGGGTCAGAGATTGAAATGTACAAAACGACACTGCTACTGCTGATAAGGGATGTCCATGGGTTCATTGAGGAAAAAGGTGAACAGGGTAGGAATGGAACAAAATCAGACAAGACTGATGATGGTGTCAGCACAGGAAGTGACTTCACAAGATGTGAGAAGGAATCCTACGAACCTGAAAATCACCAAGCACAGTCTACTGTGGTACATCTGTCTTATCTAGATAATACTGTTTCTAATGAACTTGTACATGATAATTCGTCGAGTTCTTTGCCTACGACTGAGTCTTTCAAATCACATGATATGATTGAAAAGAGGGTTTACAATGAACTTTTAAAAGGATTTTCACAACTGGAAAAACATTGTGTTTATCTTGAAATTTCAATGCAACAAATAAAAGAAAAGTTTCAAATTAACCTTCCAACAAAAAATTCGGAATTACCTGACATTCGGGAATTTTTTATGATAAATGAGTTGAAAGATCAGCTAGTGGCCAAGAACGCGACTATTAACAAATTGAGAACCAAACTAAGTGAATTGCAAGAAAAGGTCAATGATGATAAAACCACACATGACGCTAAAACAGTTGAGTTACAGGCTGAGAATGAAACACTAAAATTACAATTTAAACAACTGTATGGTTCAGTCAAGGATATCAAATCCAAGAGGAAAGACCCAACAAAATCCTTGATAGCTGAAAACGTTCACTTCCAAGCACAAAATCTAAGGAAAAGTTTCTCGTTAGCTTCTCATAGGGATGACTTTAAGAAGTCGGCCAAGAACAGGGTGAATCCTAAGTTTGTCAAACCATCAGTCTTGGAAACACCTGCCCCTTATCCAAGGTGTGCTCCCCAAGTTGGTGAGACTAAGAGTTTGCCAAAATCAGTCACTTCACAACATAGACATAAGGGAAAATTAGCTAAGAGACACTTTCAGGATAAGTCTCACATGACACAAACAAAGGAAGTTAATGATCATGTCACTGCATTCTCTACTACGACCAACAATCACAATAGGCATGTAGAACTGATGAAGCACCCTAGGAAGCCTAATAGATCTAGTGCTGAAAGACAAGAAATTTTCTCTTGTAAAAACACTAAGGTGCCTCAGAAACATAGCATATTTAGAACGTGCCTAAGATGGTTGCCAACTGGTAGAATCTTTAAGAAAGTTGGTCTTCAGTGGGTACCTACTGACACAGAAAATGCTTCTAAGAATGTTTGCAAGAAACCACAGAGGCAGGACCCCATAGTCACTAACCAATACATATGCGAACAGAATCCTTATGATAGTGCAGGGAGACGGTTTCTGCGTGCAGCTACTCTCACAGAATGCGTCAAGAAGAAACTCAAGGTGTGGCTACCAAAGGGGATATCAACTCCCAAAGAGGAGGTTCGGAAAACCCACCTGTGATGTACGGTGACAATGACTTTTGAACAACTCAGTTCAAAACTCGTACTGATTTTATGAAGAGAATCTCAAGTATCCTTTTTTCTTGTTGTGTATAGTTTCTCTTATTCTATAGGTACATGTTTCTTGTGTATATAGTAATATGTGTTCTTGGATAGGGAGAGGCATGTCTTCTGGATATCGATAACATTTACGACCCTAGAAATGTCATTCAATAATGACACGGGGTTTTAAATGAAGCTCGAACAGAAGTTGTTCCTAATAAGTAAATCATGTCTCTAAGGCTTGCTATTACGTTAGATAGCAACCCGCGTTCCCAGTTGAAGACAGATTGTCACCAAAATGACAACTATTCCTCAAGGTGATGTTCACCTGAGCATGGATTACTTCATATTCATGTTCATTCATACTGGTGATTCTACGTTGTCTTAAAGGCTCTCACGGTTGTTCTCACCAAGTGATAAATTGCTGTTCAATCAATGTCTAAATTTCTATACAGAAGTTAAGTCATTGATTGAGGGGGAGAGCAATAGCAATTTAAACTTGCCTATTAGTACTCATAGTGTAATATCTGAATCTATGGCATCTAACTGGGCTATCATTAAGTCTTTAGGGATTTAGTATGTCGTATCTGAAAATTTTGGATGCCTATGAGTGTTAGAATTTCTATTGATAGGAAAGTCAGGGACCAAATGTGTCATTTAGTAAAAGAGGAGAGTTAGGAGTAGGTATTTAAACTTGTAACCTATGCGGTTTGTCAAGCCAACAAAGACAGGCACCAAAAGTGTCATTATGTAAAATTGGAATGTTAGGTGAAGATATTTAAGGTTCAAAATACATGCGGTTTGTCTCCAAACACTCTCTCTCTCCTCTAAATCAAACCACGAACTCACCTCTCTCTCTATCTAAACCCACGATCGCCATTTTAATCCATCCAACGAGCTTCTTCCTAGGTAATTAACGATCCTCACCCATATCAGTAGGCTATTACTTGTATCATTCCTAGATTCTAAACGTTTCATTTGGTTTTTCTAGGTTGATTCGTACGATTCCTCAATCGATCCTAGGTTAGTTTGTTGTTACTTTCTTTTGATTGATGGGATTCTCATCTATGTGTGTAATGATACTTATTATATGCTTTTATTGCTTCATCTTTCATGTTATGATTTGGATTGTTATGACTTTTTGAATGATGTTTGACTCTAAAAAGGTCAAAATTGTTCATGAGTCTAGGAGTTGTTCGTATGGTTAACGATTAGTATGTCTCTAGGGTTGAGTGAATTATTTTTCACTAACAAGATGAGGAATCTGATCTGATAAGTAGTTAGCTCTTGCATGATTGGATGCGTTAAGTCGATTGATAGCAGGTTTAGTTTAGAGTGAATCTGGATAAAGATAGGTTTGATTGCAATAAGCTCTCGTCTTGTTCTTTGTATGTATATACATTCTTCAAGTAATGAGTGCTTAAACGATTTCGTGGGGTCATATTCAACGATGCGGTTTGTCTGTTCTAGGTCAAGAGTTTGCAATATGTGGTGTAAAAACCCTGTATGGAATTATTGATCCTTTTGAGAAGTGATTAGGCATGTCAAGAGTTGTTAGTAAAATGTCTGATCTGAAATTATTGCTCTCAAAATGATCAAGGGTGTATGTTTTGATGGTATGTTCTTGAATGCGGTTTGTCTCTATGATGATAGATGTTGTTTGTCTATTTTTCATGAATGCGGTTTGTATGAATGATCATGAATGCGGTTTGTCTGTATGATTATGGATGATGTTTGTATGTATGTTCATGGACGCGGTTTGTCTGTATAATCACGAATGCGGTTTGTCTAAATGCTCACGAATGCGGTTTGTCTGAATGATCATGAATGCGGTTTGTCTGTATGATTATGGATGCTGTTTGTCTACTTAGTCATGGATGCGGTTTGTCTGTATAGTCATGAATGCGGTTTGTCTATATACTCACTAATGCGGTTTGTCTATATGCTCACGAACTCGGTTTGTCTATATGCTCACGAACTCGGTTTGTCTATATGCTCACGTATGCGGTTTGTCTACATGCTTACAATTGCGGTTTGTTTATCTGCACATTGTTGCAGTTTGTCTAACTGCACACTGATGCGGCTTGTCTGTCTGATCATGGTTACGGTTGTCTGTCCCTCCATGGTTGCAGCTTGTCCTTATCTGTGAAAGTTGAAGTTTGTATACATTTGAGCAGTGCAGTTGATACTTTATAAAGTGCTTTATGTATGCTGCATATTTGGTCTCTCACAATTGAGTGCTACTTGATTTACTGTAGTCTTTTGTAATGTTCACGTAGGCTATGTGCTAACCTCGAGGATTGACTCCCATCTAACTTGCATTGGCATACTGTCTTTCTGTGAATGTGTGTGTGTAGATACACTGACAGATACTGAGATCACTACTTCCTCTGAACCAAACCCCGCGGTCTCAACACCTGTTCACACAGATGAACAAATCCTTCCAAAGAACAAATGGATCCCTATTGGAAGGAACAACTGTTATATCGATGTGATAAGACCTCAACCCAATCCTATTTACAAGATATCTGTTGATATCTTAAAGGAAACCACTTTCTTCAGAGCATTCACAGCATGTGCAACCATTCCGTCTATATACATTCAGCAGTTCTGGAATACGATTCAACTCAACAAAGACACTGGAAATTACCATTGTCAGTTAGATGAACAATGGTATGAGCTGACCAAAGACACCCTCAGAGAGGCTCTTTAGATCTCACCTGTTGTCATTGATAAACCCTTTACTCAACCTCCTACATCCGAGGCTCTCGTCCACTTCGTAAATGATCTGGGTTATCCCTCAACCATCCTCAAGGTGTCAGCAGTAGTCACCAGTGAAATGTATCAACCATGGAGAACAATCGTCACCATCCTCAACTTATGTCTTACTGGGAAGACTTCTGCTTTTGAAAGACCTAGGGCTCTAGTGCTTCAAATACTATGGGGAATTGTAAAACGTTCCAACATAGATTTCGCTGAAAGGATCTGGGAAGAATTCATTCACTCCATTCACACCTTCCTAGAAGACAAAGCAAAACTGGAATCTAATCTGGCCAGCAGGAAGACAGTTAGAAAGATGTTTATTCCTAGCATCAGATTCACTAAAATGATAATCCACCACCTCTACTCTCTTCACAAGTTCCATCCTAGAACTGATTCTCCTCTCCATTTGTCCTCTGAAGAATTTGTTCTGGGAAATCTCAAGTGGGCTGCTAAAGAGGCCAAACAAGAAGTCTTTGGAAGGCTTATTCCTGTGTTCCTTATTTCAGATGATATTCGTCAAGCCTCCTATTATAAGGATTATTTGAGCAAAATAGAGGAATATCAAAAGTCTCTCTCTGATAAGGTAAGAAGTGAAGCTGAAACCCCTGAACTAGAAACCCAGAAATCCATCAAACAAACCCAATCTAAATCAAAATCAAGGAAAAGAAAGGATGCACCCACTGAAGTTGAGGCCCCTAAGAAAGCTAAGAAAATCAAAAGGAAGGCATCAATCAAGAAGTTGAGATCTAAGAAAATCAAGACAAAAGGTCAAGTTGATGATGAAGAGGTGGTGGTACCTGAACTAGGTATAAGAGATGAAGAAGATCCGGTTTTACAACAAGGTTTGGAGCTCAGTGCTAAAGAACATGCTGAATCAACAAGGAATGCTACGAAAGGAGTAGTCCTTAGAGAACCTGTTGTTGAGAGCAGTAAACCATTACCAGAAGTAGAGGGCAAAGGAAAAGGAGTAGCTACCGCAGTGCAAGCTGCTAAGACTCTTCTTACTATATCATCTCCGGCATCCAAGACAACAACACAATTTGTACTAAGGAAACGTGATCAGGGATCCTCCAGAGTACTTGATCTTTCTGAAGGACCGCAAGAAGAGTCACCAAGCTTAGAAGTTGCTCAAGATTCCAGTGATACTGAAAGCGATGAACAGTTGTACAAGGAGAAGAAGTTGGAGATGGAGATCACACATACTAAAATAGAGGATCCACAAGACCAAGGTGATAACCAAGATGATAAAGTTCATAAAGAAGCTGAGACTGAAAACATCATTAAGGAAACTCATGATCAGATTACAACAACCACTACAGAACCTCCACAAGAAATACAACATGAAGAATTCGTGGCTTCTGCATACCCTGGGGTTCATGTAAATCTGAAAATGAAAGATGATGAGCAGTCTCACCTGAATGAACCAGCAGGGTCTACTGGCACTCTATCTTCTCTGAAGAACCTTGAAACCGACTTCAACTATGGTGATCAATTCATCCTGGATAAAGCCAACGACAACGCCACGGAGACTGACATACCACAAGATGATAAGGAAGTTGAGTCGATGGTGTCTGTACCAATTGAACAAGACATGTCAGGTATTAGACCTGTAACAATTCCTGTTTCCACAACAGCAACCATCATAGTAAATCCCTCACCAGAAGCAACCCCAGCTACACCCATCCCTCCGGAACCACCATCTAATTTAGCATCACAACTAACTACCGCCACAAAGCTCATTGATGACATGTCACGGAAGATGAAAAATTATGAGCAGAGATTGCTGAAGGTGGAAAAGCTTAATATTGAACAAAAGGTGGCACAAGCTGTGAATGCTCATGTAGAAGAAGCGGTCAAATGGGCAATGGAAGCTCCTATGAAAACACGATTCAGAGATCTTCCTACAACTGATATGAAATCAATCCTCTATGACAGAATGTTTGAATGTGGTCAGTTTCAAGGCCACGAAGATCATCAAAGGCTTTATGAAGCCTTGGAAAAATCGATGGATCGTGATAATCAGGATTTCCTCATGGCTGAACTTAAAGAACAACGGAAGAGGAAGAAAAGGAGACAAGATAAACCCTGTACACCTCCTGGTTCTCCACCGCATCCTCCTCCACCTCCTCCACCAGATGGTAACTCTGGAGCAGCATGGTTTTCAGGAGCTTCAGGGTCCACCCAAGCTCAATCTCATCATCACCCCACTGCGTCTTCTGGGGGAAAAGACCAAGCCACTACCTCGTCTGGCCCAAGCACATCTAAAAGAGTTTCAATGGATGGATCTATTGCGTGGACAACTGTTGATACCCAATTTGAGCCCTCATTCTCACCAGTTCCTGAGGACTTAGTCATGAATGAGGAATCAGTTCTAGAAGCTCTGACCTCTCAAACTGATGAAGAAGAAGACACAGCTAACACCAATATCCCAAAAGTTGACCCTAGTCAAAAATGGTGGTTGGAATTCTTACGCACAGATACACCTGATGACTCTGACTCCAATAGTAAGCGCCCCACCAAGGAAGACATGGAAACTTGGTTGAAACCCGTACCTGAGGAAGATCGAGATCCAATTCCTGAACCAGATTGGTCTATCTCATCATCAGACACAAGTGTTCCTGAAAACAATTGGGCAGCTGCTATTGCATCACAACACAACCCACCTCCTGAGAACTCATTGCTGGCTAAAACTAATGACATGGGGGCATTTATTACTTGGTTCTGTAAGAAGAAAGGCATCACAAATCTCACTCCTCACGATCTAGAAGGTCCTGCGTATGAAATTGTCAAAGTGTTTCATCCTGATGTGCATCATCTTCAATACCAAATGGAAGAATGTCACAGACTCTTTACGGATCAAGTTGATGACCGAATCCTTTCCTACAACGTCAACCGACCTCTTCCCTTTGATGGTCCACCAGGTCAGGCTAACATTCAAGCTGATCTCTTCTTCAACAACGATCTAGATTATCTCCGTTTCGGAGATAAAAGTAGCAGACTGGCATTATCCATTACCAAGATGAAGGCAGCTCACTACCCTGATATTGGACTAGAACAAATGGTGCCTGATCAGTTATGGTCAAATGAAGAACACAAGTTTGAATTAACCGCATCTTATGGGATCACACACTGGTGGTTCCACAAGAAACGGTTCTACATTGAACGGCACGCGGGCGAGGGTAGTCGTCAGGGTATACGCTCACATCTAAGAATCTTGAGTGTTATCAAAGTTGACATTCACCCGATGTATGGGTATGAGTATCTAAAAAGGATAGTGCTTCGTCGTGCTGATCAAAAGGAGTATGTTATTGCTGAAGGCGACTTCAAACATCTACTTCCAAGTGACTTCGAGGATCTCTTCCTTCTGAATCTTCAAGGGCACCTGGATCATCTTCCTCCTCGTGACAAGAAGGCCCTTTCTGCTGCTGTCAACTTATGGATCAGGGGTCTGGTCATCAGGCAAAGGGTTAGTGACTTTCAACTGGGGATTGAGAGCTACCAGACAAAACTTAATCTCACCAAGCCAAATTGGGAACGTAAGGGTCTCGAGTTCATTCACGACTTCAAGGTGATCGAATCCCCAAGAGCAGTCAAGTTCACTGACCAGCATGGAACTCCAATGATGATGCAACTCAGCGAGATTCATAAGTTTAGCGATGGGACTCTGAGAATGATCGATGAAGCACTGGACTTCAGAGTTAAAGATTTCAAGATCAATCCTAACAACCCACAATTGAACACTCAATTCTGGACTGATGTGGATATACGGAGAAGTAAGGAGTTCATAAGAGCTATAGAGCGAAGGATGAAAATAAGAAGGATCTTTCGCAACCTGGAAATCTTCGTTGGTGGTAGAGTTCGTGAAGGAGATTACAGATTGCTGGAAAGAACGACATGAGCTGATTCTCTCCATAAGTGGTCTTTGTAGTGATGTTATCCTTTTGTTGGACACTTGTAATTATATGATGTACTCTCCACTAATCTTGTAATACTCTATGTGTGATCTGTGTATATTATCTTGTTTGATTCTTCAAGAGAGTCTTGATGTTACACAAGGTGGTAAATTGAAGTAAAATTTTCACAAATACTCGTCGCTTAATTGAATGACTACAGCTCTTTTAATAGAAAACGGGTCATTAATTAAGGGGGAGAGTACTTGTTCAAATTTCTGACACCTTGCCAAATTTGTGCAACATCAGCAGTGACACTCTCTCGTGGTTTAAGGGGGAGCATAGTATGCTCCTAAATCAGAATACATTTAAACCTGACCACATTTTCTCCCAAATTTTCTAAACGTATTTAAATCAATTGGGATCACAAATCTCAAATGGTTTGAAATTTTTGATCGGGGGAGAGAATGTGATTTAAATATGAAATTCTGATAAAATGTGATGATTTGGAAATAAATGTAAGCTCTCCCGTATGTGCTAAACCATTTTGTATATCAAGGCACATATTGAGGGGGAGCAAAATGTTTTGGATGAGGAAGTAAACTCTCCCATAAGTGCTCAGTTGTATGTCAATGCACTTATTGAGGGGGAGCAAAGGATTTGGCATCTCATGTGACCGTGACTCAGAATTAACCAATGAATTGACGAAACTTGAACTGTCATCAATCGAAAGGATTCGTCTTGGCCGGGTAATAATTTCAAGCTGGTCTAACCAGTGATGTAAGCGTGTCTCGAAAAAGATGAATCTGAGTAGAGTGTACCATTTCGAGAAACTTTCTGTGGACTTGACCAGGCCGGGTAATAATTTCAAGCTAGTCTAACTAGTGATGTAAGCGTGTCTCGAATCGGTCATGTTCACTGAAAGTGGATCAATTCAAAAAGTGTGAGCTCTACCTAACATGTGCAAATTTATAAAACTATCACTCGAGCACATGTTGAGGGGGAGCATTTGAAAAATATAAAACTCTCAAGTGTTTGCAAAAAATGTGTTTCAGAATCATGAACACTTTGAGAGATTTTTCAAAGATTTGGTTTGGCAATCGTGGATGAATACTAAAGACCGGCCATTTTAATTAACGCATGGAGTTATAAGGATGGTTAGGTTAGGTTCAAGTTCCCACGATCCCGCCAGAGCCGGAGGGATCTACCCAGGGACAATCCACTAGTTAGTGTAGAAGTCCTTAGGTATGATTAAAAAAAAGGAGAAATGTGTATAAGGGAAGAGTGCCGACTGAGATGGAGCTAACACTGGAATAAACCCAACAAGGTGTTAGTTATGAAGTCTCGGTAAGCACTGAAGGGGTTGAAGAATGAAAAAGAATTGTAAAGATAAAGGGTGAAAAGAAATAGCCCTCCTTACAACTTAGGCAGAAACCGGGTCAATACATATGCTGTCAGAATCACTTAGTTGATTGCTGGCATTGAAGACAAAGTATCATGGACCCAGTGATACGCTGCACAACCCTCCCTAGCCACTCAAGGTCCCTCAAAGGACTCTTGTTTCATTTGTCACGGAGTTCAATACATTTCTATTGTCTCTCTCACTCCGAGTTAGATGATATTGAAAAGGTGGCAGTCCTCTCCAGCCTCCGCTCACTAAATCAAAACGCACTATAGAGTCTAGAGCCACGAGATTCACAATAAGATCTCATAGGAACACGGATTATTTCTACACTGGTTGTTCATCATTAAGGACACCAGTTGTAAACTTATGAGTCCTACGCAGATCTTAGCAATCTGCCAGAACATTCATGAGAGACTTTACGAATGTAATTCTCAATGATTGAATGGAAATTCCTGCCAGGGTCAACATCAAGCAGCCCTGTAAGCAGGTCACTTCGGTAATTCCTCGTGGATTACGCTTAGTGGTCGCGGCGGTTTCAAACGGTCTACAGTCGTGGAGTGATCTCCAGCGACTCACCTAATCGTTGAAATGCTACGGCATAGTCTTAAAAAGCCCTCTGTGGGTTTTCGATTAGGAACAGTCTTGGTAAGGATTAGAGAGAGTTTCCACACTATGCTGTTAACAATCTCGAAGTCCAAACCTGTAAGTACCGGTCGATTTGTTGCTAACTGTCGTATGCAGGAACTTCTGGCGGTTGTAGCTGTGGAATGCTGTAGCTAGTTGCTGTTGTAGCTGGTTGCAGAAAAGATGCCAATCCTCTACTACATGTTCACACTACATCATCATTGTTATTCAACAAAGTCATGATCACCCAAAAGACCTTCAACACAGCTTCTGCAAACTCTGATGCTGAAGATCATGACGCCATATAGTGTGAGCATGTCGGCTCTAAGTATATTTCATCACATGGAGACCTACTACTGAAAGATGACTTGGAGACTCAAGTGGGATGATACTTTCAAAGATTACTAGAGTTCATCCAAGACAAAAGAGAAGTCATCTGAAGATCACGGATGTTTGCACAACGATCTATGAAATTGAAGAATCAATGGTTACAAGCTATGAAGTCAAGATCCAAGGAAGAAGTGCTGAAATTTAGAACATTACTTCTGGGGTGACCTCCCTTAGGGGGAGATTGTTAGGAATATGAATATTCAGCTGAAGACTCGGTCACCCCGAGTACTTATTAGCACATCATAGCTCGTAGGATTATCAGTAATATTATTAGTAGATTAGTTATTAATTAGTATTGTGGAGTGGGTCGGGTCTTTACCCTCTGTCAGCTCTCTCCACAGCCCGCTAGGGGCATATTATGTAGCAAGTATAAATACCCCTTCCCTTGCAAGGGAAGGGTTGGAACTCTCATTTACTTCAAGCTAATATACACATAGTGTTTCTCTCACTAGAAGTTCCCATCTCTCTCTCTCTAGTTTCTTATCTATTCGATCCATATCAAGGCCTCAAACAAGTGTTTCTTGCATGGTGAATACCTTACATTAACACATCATTGTTTCAAATTGTTTGTACCAAACACTCCCTATTCCCTCACTGTTTGTCGAGTTTCTTGTTTAGCTTCATTATCCAACATCCAATGTTCTTGAACATTCCACGTGTCTGCTTGAATTCTTCACTTTGTTGCTCGATTGGTGGAAGTTGGCTCAAATATTCCGGAGGAGGAATCCTAGAGTTAGGCAGACCATCATCCTCACTCATGTATGATGATAATGAGGAGGTTGGAGGATGAGGGCGTTTTCCCTTCAACTTGGCTACTCCCTTGTCACTTAGGGGAACAAAGGTATGTGGAATGAGAGAGTAGTCCGGACAAAAACCTTTTGCATTAGGAGGAATGGGTGCAAAATCTCTATAGAGACGGGTGAGAAGCATCCCGTAAGGCATGGTGGTTGTTCCTAACACAGGAATGTCGGCCATTCTCTTGGCGACATAGTAAGCTAGGTTGAAGGGTTGTTGGGTTGACACACAATAGAGCATATAACAAAGGCTAGCATTGAGATGATCCCTATTTCCTATGGTGCATAAAACGTTTGCCCGAAGAATTTCTTCCAACTTCTTGAATTGGGGCCTAAGCTCGTTTAGCTCCATGCCAAAGGGGTCTCTATCAACATTATGGCCTTGTCAGTTGGTCCTAGTGTAGGTGGTCCTAGGGAGGAAAAGATGATCACGGATAGTCTCTTTAGGAGTCAAGGGTGTGTCGTATGGAGGCATACGATCAACAATGGAATCGAGGCTTGACAATGACCATTTGTCGGTGTAAAGACAAGTGCCTACACCCGAAATTCCTAAGACTTCCCTGAATTGGTTTAAAGGGATGTTAAATTGGTGTTGGTTGACTTTGAAATGGATGCTTATGAGACCATAGTCATTGGAACTAAGAACGACACTAACATAGAATTCTAGCACAAATCTAGGAACTATAGGTTCGTCTATGTCCAAAAGACAATCAAAGTTGATGGCGGCTAGTTGTTGTCGGATGTTGGTTTCTTCTAAAAAGGAGGGATCTATGGTTCTACCCTCGTGAACGTACCTCTTTTCTAAAGCCTTAAATATCTCAACTTGTTCGGTTGAAAGTCCCTTGGTTTTATGGTGTTTAGGGAGGTAGTTAAGGGTGTCTTTGTGGTCGTAGTAGGTTGCGGGAGGCATGATGTTATCCTAGACACAAAAATTACATAGTTTAGTTAAAACTAACGAAAGTATTATATATGATGTTCTAGTGTGTGCCTACATGGGGACAATATGGAGGTGTAGTTATCTCGACTCCTTTTAATGCATGAAAATTTTGTTTTGCAAATTTTGTAACAAAATGAGAGATAACCCAAACGCTCCTGATTCAATGTAGCTTCGATTGAATGTACCCGAAAATACATATTAGTTATGTATTCCCTTTATCATTCAAGAGACATTATGCAAATGATGTTTAAAACATAACGTTTTTTTTATTTGTATGAACAATGTGCAAAAACCGTTTTTCTTAATCGTGAGAAGATTTTTATAAAAATTTCTCATGGGGTTTTTAGTGAATTATGATAATGTCCTATAAGATGCAATTCCTAACTATGGAAAACATGATTTGTTATGTAATTCAGTGAATATGCTTCATGATTTTACAAAAATATGCATAAACCCCAAGTTTTGATTTTGTGCAAGAAATAGAAATCCTAGACTTAGATCAGGAATGTAGATATAGTTAAGATACTTACAGTGTGGATTAAAGCACAAGTTTGTTAAAGGGGATGACCTAAATTCTAAGAATGGGGTGCTATGGGCGAGTTTGTGTTTCTTGTATGTTTTTGGGAAATGTGAGAAGAGGGTGTTTATCTGATATATTAAAAAACAATCTCAGGAACCCACGGATTTGGCGGAACCAAAAAGTGGGTTCCGTCCTTGTTATCGATTGGTTCCGTGGGAACCTTTTGGCAGTTGGTTGTTTTTGTCGTGTTTGAAAAGCTAAGGTTTAAGCTAAGGTTTTAACTACACATTTGGTGCGATTAATCCTAAACCAATTCTAAGAATGTTAAAGGGTTCTCTCTTAAGAGGTTTTGTGAGAATATCGGCAATTTTGTCTTCTGAGGATACTTTCTCGATTGAGATGTTTCCATTTTGAACATTGTCGCGAAGAAAGTGGTGACGGATTTCTATGTGTTTGGTTCTAGCGTGTTGAACTGGATTCTTGCTAAGGTTGATAGCTCCTTTGTTGTCGCAAAGAATAGGAACGTCGTTGAGTTGAATTCCATAGTCGACGAGAGCTTGTTTCATCCAGAGAGCTTGTTGGTAAGCTTTTCCTGCTGACACGTATTCGGCTTCGGTTGTTGATATTGCTAGAGCCTTTTGTTTCTTAGCAAATCATGAGGTGAGACAATGCCCAACAAAAGTACAAATACCACTTGTACTTTTTCTATCGACATAGTCACCGGCATGGTCTGAGTCGGCATACACTATGGTTTCGACACCCATTCCTTTGGGATACCATAATCTTAAATGTGTAGTACCTTTAATATATCTAAATATTCGTTTGACGGCTTCAAGATGGGATGTTTTAGGATCTTCTTGAAAGCGAGCACATAGACAAACACTAAACATAATGTCCGGGTCTACTAGCCATGAGATAGAGTAAACTACCAATCATTCCTCTAAATTTAGTGCTATCCACGGATTCACTTTCGTCATCCTTTGTGAGTTTGGTTTCGGAAGACATGGGTGTTTTCATAGGTTTGGAATCTTCAAGACCAAATTTCTTAAGCATATCTTTGATGTACTTAGATTGGTTGAAGAATATCCCATCTTCTAATTGTTTTATTTGGAGTCCTAAGAAAAAGTTTAGTTCTCCCATCATACTCATTTCAAACTCGTCATGCATGATTTTAGAGAAATCGTCGCATAACTCTTGACAAGTTGATCCGAAAAATGATGTCATCCACATATATTTGAACTATGATTATATGTGATCCCTTTTTCTTAGTGAAAATAGTGTTGTATACTAGGCCTATAGTATACTTATGTTCAACTAGGAAAGTTTTAAGTCGATCATACCAAGCTTTTGGTGCTTGCTTAAGTCCGTATAAAGCTTTTTTAAGTTTGTAGACATGATTTGGATTTTCAAATTCGGCAAAGCCGGAAGGTTGTGCGACATACACTTCCTCATTAATAAAACCATTTAGAAATGCACTTTTGACATCCATTTGAAAAATTTTAAAGTCATGTGCACATGCATATGCAAGTAGTATTCTAATTGACTCGAGCCTAGCAACTGGAGCGAATGTTTCATCGTAGTCTATACCTTCTTGTTGATTGTAGCCTTGAGCTACTAGCCTAGCTTTGTT
Source organism: Artemisia tridentata subsp. tridentata (assembly GCA_021014915.2). Classification (NCBI taxonomy): domain Eukaryota; kingdom Viridiplantae; phylum Streptophyta; class Magnoliopsida; order Asterales; family Asteraceae; genus Artemisia; species Artemisia tridentata. Next base: position 290,535,469 of record CP139506.1, read on the forward strand.
TCTAGACACTACACCATTTTCATCCATTTTATTTCTAAACACCCATTTTGTTCCAATTATGGTTTGACATTTAGGTTGAGGGACTAATGTCCAAACATCATTTTTAACAAATTGATTAAGTTCTTCTTGCATTGCTATAACCCAAGATTCATATTTTATGGCCTCATTTATATTTTTGGGCTCAATTGTTGAAATGAAACAAAAGAAATTACTTTGATTTTGAACTTTTGATCTTAATGTTCTTTCATTAATTTCTCCTATGACGTTATCTAATGGATGACTTCTAGATTCTTTGATATTGACTATTTCCTTATTTAAAGGTTCATCTTTTCTTTATCATTGTCTATATTTTCTTGGTTTTCAACCATTTGACTTTCAACTAACTCATCATCTACCAAAGGTGATGTCTTAGAGGGAGGTGGACTTTCGTCAAATGTTACGTTCAACGATTCCTCGACTCTTGAGGTTTCTTTGTTCAAGACGATATATGCTTTACTATTTTGTGAGTATCCAAGGAACACACCTTCATAAGACTTTGGGTCAAACTTGGTGAGGTAATCCTTAGTGTTTAAAATGAAGCACTTCCTTTCAAAAACTCTAAAATATCCTAAAGTAGGCTTTTTGCCTCTATAAAGCTCATATGGTGTTTTATTCAAAAATGGTCTAATTAAGACTCTATTTAAGATATATGTGGATGTGTCAACGGCGTTACACCAAAACTTTTGTGGTATATTTTGTTTATTTAGCATTGTTCGACTCATTTCTTGAAGTGTTCTATTTTTACGTTCTACTACACCGTTTGATTGAGGAGTTCGAGGAGCCGAGAAATTATGTGTTATGCCATTAGCATCACAAAAAGCTCCAAATTGAGTTTTGTTATCAAATTCACGACCGTGGTCGGTTCTAATTGACACATTGCTATTTCCTATTTGATTTTGAATTTTCTTACTTAGAATTTCAAATTTATCAAATGCTTCATTTTTAGTTTTCAAAAACTTAGTCCAAGTATACCTAGAATAATCATCTACTATGACCAAAGTGTAGAAGTTTCCTCCATAACTTTGTATAGCGGATGGACCAAACAAATCCATATGCAATAGTTCTAAACACCTAGATGTGGACACCATGTTTTTAGCCTTATGGCTATTATGAACTTGTTTCCCAATTTTGCAAGCATCACAAAAGTGTTGGTCGTATTTCAACTTGGGTAGGTTCCTAACTAGTTCCTTAGATGATAGAGATTGGATGAGTCTCATATTGGCGTGGCCTAAGCGTCTATGCCATAGAGTTGAGTTGTCGTCTAAGGAGGTGAGACAAAGTTTGTCTTTAGATGTTTTGTCTAATTTCATAACGTATATTTTATTCTTCAAAACACCTTTTCCTACGGTTATACCATTTTTAAGTATCTTACTTCCGTTTTTACTGAAAAGGACGTCATACTTTTTACGGCATAGTTGACTAATACTAAGCAAGTTAAAACCTAAGTTATCTACATGAGCAACATCATCAATAGAGAGAAAGTCATGAGAGATTGTACCTTTTCCGATGATTTTACTTTTAAACTTGCTACCAAACGTAACATTACCTCCGTCGTACACTTGGTAGGTTGAGAAAAGGCTTTTGTTTCCCGTCATGTGCCTTGAACACCCGCTATCTTTTATCCATTCGTCCAGTTCTAACGCGACTTTCAAGCATACCTAAGTTAAAGAAAAACTCAAGCGTTTGGTCCCCAATATCTCATAGGTCCATTTGGGTTAAACATTCCATTATCTTGATTCATGTATAGAAATGGTGGATATGGGTTCCATGGCATTTGGTTGGGACCTTGATAACTTCTAGGTAAGTTTGGATTCCAACTATTTTGATAATGATGTTGTGTGTTGTAATTACTTTTCGGAAAGGCGCGTTTGGGAATAGTAGTCCTAGGTCTTTGTTGAACTGTTTTAGTTCTAAACTCATTTTTAACTTGTCCTATTCCTATGGTAACTGTTGGTTTTTGTTTGTTAACAGTTGTACTAGTGCTAGGTTTTCTTGTGACCTTAACGAATTCAGTACGAGCCAAAGTGCAATCCTTCTGTTCTGCCCCAGTACCCGCGGAACCAATTTCCACTACTGGCGGAACCAATTTTTTGGTTTCGTGGAATCCGTGGGTGTTTGAACTTGTTGGAACAGTTTCTTGTACTTTCTCTGTTTGTTTCTTAAAGCTACTTATGTCTCCTAGTTTCATAAAGCCTAATCCAGTTTTATCATGAGGTAACTTTTGAACTTTCATTAACTCATCTATACAACTTATATTTTTATCAAACCTTTTAAATTTAGAGTTTTGTTTGATAAGTTCTTCCTGTGTGATCTTAAGTGTTTCTAATTCTAGTTTAAGTTCTTGACATGAAACACATGTTTCTTTAATGGCTTTACCCTTTTCTAATCGTACAGCTTTTTCTTTTAACCAATAGACTTCGTTTTCTAAAAATTCCTTTTTGGTTTTTAAAAACTTATTTTTTTTAATGATTTTTAGGGTAATTTCACACAGTTTATTATATTCTATTTCTAAGGTGTCATCATCAATAGAGGAGTAAGATGAGTCAGATTGTACCTCGTTAGAGTCATGAGCCATAAGAGCAACTTCGTCATTCTTAGGCTCTTCGTCATCATCTTCACTGTCACTCCAAGCACCACTAACAAAGGCTCTTTGAGTCTTGTTCTTGGGTGGCTTCGGACAATCTCCTATTAGATGACTAGTATCCCCGCACCTAAAACACTTCCTATCTACTTTTCCTTTCTTATCATCACGGTCTTTCCAGAAGGATTTCTTTTCTTCTCGAGGTTGTCTTACAAACTTCTCACGTCTCCTAAAGAACTTCTTGAAATCTCTTACGGCCATGGCATACTCTTCGTCTTTGCTACCTGAACTAGACTCTTCATCTTCACTTGACTCTACCTTAGCTTTTAAGGCAATGGACTTAATCTTTTCCTTTTTTCCCTTAACTATTTCTGGATCTTTTTCCATCGCCATCTCATGAACTTTGAGATTTCCGATGAGCTCGTCAAGTGGCATGCTTGAAATATCCTCGGATTCTTCAATTGCCGTCACCTTTGCTCTCTACTTCGGATGAAGTGCTCTAAGAAATTTCCTGACAAAGTTCTTGCTAGAAAAAGAATCATCAAGTGCTTTAAGAGAAATAATAATAGTATTAAACCTAGCAAATGCACTATCAATAGTCTCATCTTCAGGGATAACAAATTGTTCATATTGTTGAACAAGAAGATCAATTTTGTTATCCTTGACTTGTGAGTTCCCTTGATGAGTGATAATTAAGGATTGTCAAATATCTTTAGCGGTTTTACACATAAAGACTCTTTTATATTCTTTCCTAGGTAAAGCATTATAAAGCATCATTTTAGCTTCATTATTTTTGGCAATTAATTTCTTTTGCTCATCACTGTGATGAGTAAGAGAAATATCCTCATCCCGACCACTTGATATATCCTTAATTATGGGTTTATGGTCACCTTCTACAATAATGTACCATAGATCTATATCCTTTGACTTCACATAAGTTTCAGAGCGTTTTTTTCAATATATAAAACTATTTGGTTCAAATAGTGGTGGTCTTTGCATAGATTGCCCTTCTTTGAAATTTTCAAAATTCATGGATCATTTCAAGTTTTAAAATACAATATATTTTAAAGATCTTGAGTAACGGTAGCTCCTGATGCCAATTGTGGAAAACTAGAAGGGGGTTGAATAGTTTTTACCGTTTTAAAATTAATTCGCTTTGAATACTTGACGTGATTTCAACTTAATGTAAACAATCAAACAATATAAATAAAGCAAGTAAGGAAAGAAACAATCAAACCACAACACGGATGTTTATAGTGGTTCGGTCTACAAGGACTCTCTTCCTTACCCTACTCCACTCCTCGAGCCTCTAACTCGAGAGTTTTACTTCACTAAGAAACAAGCTCCCTTCTCGGCGGAGAAAACCTTTATACACGTCGCTTACACTTTTTCCGGTACAAAGCTAAATACCGAGTTCTTAGTTCGAGGTAGAACCAACCTAACGTCGCTTACACTTTTTTCGGTACTAAGCTAGATACCGAGTTCTTTTACAAGGGCACAACCACTCCCGACACTCTACGTATTTTAAGGACTAAAATACTAACCGATCACTACTGAATGTTTGGTATAATAATGATGTGTGAAATACAATTAAATCACACAGTAACTACTCTAACAAGTCTTGCAATAGTATGTTGAAGCTTGTGATGCTTTGATCTCTTTGCTACAAAAGAAAGATCACTAAGAATAAAATATGTAATATGAATGGGTTAGTAATGAATGAAAGAATGTATACTAATGTTTATGCTTATGAGTAATGAGTAAACAAGAATGAGTGGCCTGCTATTTATAGGCAAAATGCCAAAACAGGCCACAGATTGGGCGGAACCAAATCAAGGGTTCCGTCCCTTATGGGTTTTGGTTCCGCCAGAACCTGACAGCATATCTTTCAAAATCTTTCCAAATCTTGCCAAGATATTACCAAGTCCAATTCTTTGCTTGAAGATATTTCCATGATATTCTCTAAATCCTCAAAATATCCTAAAGATATCCAAATGATGAATGTAATGATGTCATGTACATATTTCAATTTTTAGAATAAAAATGTAAACATGTAAATGTATATATGTATGTCCTAGTGATTTATGTAGCATGTTATGATGATTTTTAAAAGCTTATTTCTATAAATGTAAAAGAATTTAACTTATATTTATGCTTTGCTAAAGATAAAGTTTATAATTGTCATTAACAAAATATAGCAAAGATCGTAAAATATAAATAACATTTTTAGGACAATATTTGTATTAACAGACACTTTTCAAAGTACATTTGTTTGGACACATCCTACATCTAGGTGAGTGAAAATGGTTCTACATTGTTAAGATTTAGTGTTTATTTCAATTAATTACAAGAAAATTTTAAAATCCCCAAATTCAAGTTTATGTTCATATGAACCCTAATTTCGAATTGATAATGAAAATTGATGAGATGACTTACAATTAATTATTTGGAGGAATGATAGGTTGACGATCTTGAGTTTGAAGTGTTTAATTTAGAGTTTTAGCGAAAGGATTAAGGTTTTGGGTTATTTCGCTACTGCTGCAACAAGAAACAATGTTTGGGTTTTGTTTTCTGCAATTGTGAAGAAAAGATGCGGTAGCATGAGAGAAATTAGCGACGGTCCCTTAAATATGGAGGACCGTCTCTAGGACCGTCTGGGTTTGAGGGATCGTCTCCAGTAGACTGTTTTAAGAGATAAAAATTTTGTGACTAGTTTTTAACTTGAGTTTTATGAAAAGTAATTTGTTGAGGACTTTTAGGATCGAGTATTTAGATGATATAGAATTCTAGACACGGAATTGAGGAAACGAAGGAGACACGATACGCACGAGTAGTCTAGAGGAATAGGTATTGTGGAGAATCAAAACAGAAGAGGTAGGAGGGACTCGTTTTGAGTGAGGAGGTTGACAACACGCTGAATGTAGAGTAGGAATAGAGTCGAGATAGAAGAAATAGAAGAGATATAGATGAGACTAGAATCAAATACGAGACTTGTATTGGGTTGTTATGAAGTCAATCATGTCTACGGCGAATAGAGACAAGAAGAGGAGTAGAATAGTATTTGTAGACAAGAAATAGAGGAGAGAAGAGATGTCGAGGACGTTTAGAGTGTGCATCATACATAATGATTGATAGACGTGCCTTTTCGGCGATTGCGTAGTCGACTACTGATAGTGGTTGTAACAATATCACTATTATCTCCAAGAATTTATTAAGATCCTACGGGGGATAAGCATTTAGGCACAGAGTCTAATTCCTAAATTTTATCTACCACGTATAGAATTAAAACACATAGGATTTCAGTCAAGCAATTAACATGTTACTAGCAAGTACGTAGTGTAACAATTCACATTTTCATGTTAGTATTCATCATCATATTTTTAATATTCATCTCGTAAATATTTTACGAGTTACATTTTTGTTTTTCCATTTCTATGGAAACGTTGTACGATTAATATTCCACGTAATCCCGAACCTACAAGTTTATGTTTTAGCAACATCTACGAGTTAAAATAAACGTATCTATCAATTAATATACTAAGTTATAGTATATTGACGAGTTTCGACATTTTCAAAAATTCTATATTTTTACCTCGACCGGTTTTCAATTTTATAATTTAATTACTTAACGACAATAATACCCAGAATCAAAAACTACACTTAAAATACTAGACAAGAAAACATTTAGCTTTCTTGTTTCCACCTCATCATTTTCCCCCTCCTCCTCTCATATGTGGCGTTTACTTAACGAAACACCAAGACAATTTTGTCTTGATGATGAGTAACTAAACACATGTCCTTCTTACAAACCACCCTTAGCCTACAAGTCTTGAAGAATTATCTCTTACACAAGAGGAGGAAACCAACTTGAACACCGCTTACACAATGATGACTAACTAGCCTTGGTGGCTTCATTTCCTTCAATCAAACACAAGATCTTGACACACCTCCAAACTTAGCTAACAAGCTTGGTGAATCACCAACCTTGCACCTCCTAAAAGCCCTATAAAAAACCCCCTCCCCTCCCTTTCTACGCCACACACAACACACATATACACACTCTTCAAATTGCTCTCTACTTTAAGTATTATCCAAGAGATTCAAGCTATAAGTAAACTACATCAATTTCTTGCAAGTTTAGGTGATCCTATTGAGTTTAAATCTACTCAAGTCACCTAAGGTCTCATCATAAGCCCTTCAAGAATACAAGAAGTGTAGCAGGTTGCTAAGTTGTGGGAGATTGCTCAAAGTCCTAGTTCTAGCCCTTCCTTGTTATTCCTTTCTTTTGAAAGCCAAAAGTTTTAAGAAAACCTAGCTTACCTTCTTGATCAAATACTATTTACATGTTTAATATATGCTATATATTTCTAGTTATATTGATCACAAATCCTTAAAAATCAAGCTTACACTTATATGTTAACTTATGTATGTAAGCAAGTGAAATTTATGATTTTATGCTATGATAAACGACCAAACTAAATACCCATGACCTTGGGCAAATTACCTACTGTTAAACAGGATTTTACAAGAAAAACATAGCAATTTTAATCACCCAAAATGAGTACACGAGTCAAAAGTTGCGATTAAAAGAAGTTAACGAAACCGGAAAACTAAAAACTGTCAACAAACTTACTGCATGAATTTTGAATTTTTTTGAGGCACTTCTGGTCCGATTCATCAAACACTAAAGTTGTCCGGAATGATGTTTTACGTCCACACGCGAAAAACTCGGCCTGAAAACACCAAACAAAGGCAGTTTTCTGCCTCAAAATGTAAAAACTTTCGGCGTCAAAATTTGGTTTTAACAAAACAAGTAATTTGAAACCATGTTGTTTTCGAGACTAGTTACTTACTAAAATAACAACCTTCATTCAAATAAACTTTCATAAGTTTATTCAACCTTCAGAATAGTGTTTTTCTTATGTGAAAACCAGTTTTTCACTTGTGAAACAATAATCTTAACTTATAAGTTTTTCACAAGTGAAATAATAAATCATAACTAATAAGTTTTCACATATGAAACTATACTCATAAACTTGTAATAACCATTATGATTTTCTAGTCATAACCAAACAACCTTATAACTAATGTTTACAAACTATATGATCATTTTGACACTTATATCACGGATCCAAACAAGTAAAACATATATTTTCCATATCGTGCACTACAAAACTAGGGAGTTTCATGTGAGGGGTTTTCATTTTGGTAAACATATCGACAAGTTGCTGGATTTACAAATTAACGTGTCCTAGCTCCTCGAACATTACTACATGACCTTTGAATTATGATGGCCCGAATGGTAGTACGAGATACATAAACTAAAAATGTTTCATAAATCATTTCTATAAAACGACATACACAAAACTACCAAGTACTACATCATGATCAATATAAGGACATATATAGGCTCGTTTATGTTTTATTAGACATTATTTCTGTTGGTCCATGTAATCTGAGTAATATAAGAACATATTTATTCATAATAATAAACTGTTACAAGATTACTCAAAACCTATTAGATTACATGATAACATCTTCAGCTTCTTAAAGGGGATAATTCCGGTAAATCATCCCCTATGGGTACAAATTAATCATCCCATTTGACAAATAAACTCTCACTGATTCAGTGAGAGTGATGATCCTATCAACTAACACACTATGTGTGTATTTGTGTCTATTTAGGAATGCATACTAACTCTATTACAACATACAAATATATAAGCTAACTAAACAAGTGCACATGGGTTGGTGGTCCCCATTGACTTTTCTTTATTGAAAAGTCACATCACCTTTCTTTATTGAAAGGCACACCAACACTCCTTTTGATGTACTTTGTCTGACTTCTATCTTTTCTTGTAGAAGTTCGCGCCCATATATCAGTCTGCCTTGTAAAGATAGTATCTTCAGGGTCACTGAGATATTTGTCAAATCTCAGTGATACTGGTGTTGTTTGTAGCTCGTATACTTTACTCACTGACACCGTCTCAGTAGGTAAAGTGTTTCTTCAACAACGGGCTTTTTACAACACTCACTGATTTCTTTATCAGTGAGTTAAGCTATTTTATGTTCAAATTCTTGTGGGTTAATTGGGGAAAATTCTTGACCCAACATTCTCCCCCTATTTGAATATACAAATAGCTTGGGTGAATGAAGTACTGGTCCTCCTTTTCCAAGAACTTTGGTTTTAGTTCTTGAGGTTCATGTGACTGAGGGTTCAGGGTCCTGATGGTTCAGGGGTTCAGTCACAAGGGGGTTCAGTAACCAGTTCAGTCACCAAGGGTTCAGGTGTTCCTGTGGGGTTCAGGTTCCTGAGAGGTTCAGTCAGGAGGGAGTTCATTGACTGATGGGGGTTCAGTGACCTGGGTTCAGGAGGGTCAGTCACTGAAGGGTTCAGGGGGTTTTGTGCTTCAGTGAGTAAGGAGACCTGGTTCAATTATGATACATCAGTGTTCTCCTTTTCTTTTCTTTTTTTGTCATACATGTGAGAATTTACAACTCACTTAGGCTATGCCTAAAGACATTTTAATACGAAACTAAACTGCTGTCACTCAGAGGGTGGGATCACAACCTTGAAGGATCCTTTAGGGTGTGACAAGGGCGGGAAGCTTAGAGGCAGTAGTGTTGATCAGGGAGTTGGTAGTTATGCTTCAGGTAGTGACTGAAGCATTGGTGATCAACTGAGTAAAGATCATCAGTATACTTCACAACATGAACCCATAAAACCCAACACTATATCCCTAACCCAAACACTTCCTGAGTACTCTTCACTTCCCTGCTCCCTACATCTAAACTTCCTGAATAGTAAACTTTATATTACCCCTTTTTTTTTTTGTTTGGGTTAGGGATATAGTGTTGGGTTTTATGGGTTCATGTTGTGAAATATACTGATGATCTTTACTCAGTTGATCACCAATGCTTCAGTCACTACCTGAAGCATAACTACCAACTCCCTGATCAACACTACTGCCTCTAAGCTTCCCGCCCTTGTCACACCCTAAAGGATCCTTCAAGGTTGTGATCCCACCCTCTGAGTGACAGCAGTTTAGTTACCAATGCTTCAGTCACTACCTGAAGCATAACTACCAACTCCCTGATCAACACTACTGCCTCTAAGCTTCCCGCCCTTGTCACACCCTAAAGGATCCTTCAAGGTTGTGATCCCACCCTCTGAGTGACAGCAGTTTAGTTTCGTTTGACTCAGTAACCATTACATGCTTCCTGAGTCAAACACTTCCTGAGTACTCTTCACTTCCCTGCTCCCTTCCTGCTAGTGACTGAAGCATTGGTGATCAACTGAGTAAAGATCATCAGTATACTTCACAACATGAACCCATAAAACCCAACACTATATCCCTAACCCAAACAAAAAAAAAAAGGGGGTAATATAAAGTTTACTATTCAGGAAGTTTAGATGTATCAAAACTTGGTCTCAAAATGTGAAACCAAAGTGTTTAAAACTTGTCACTGAATATGTTGTAACTTTGTATAAAAGAGAAGGACACTGATGGATCAAAAATGAACCAGGTCCTCTCACTCAGTGAGTGATTAAAATGTCTTTAGGCATAGCCTAAGTGAGTTGTAAATTCTCACATGTATGACAAAGTTTTGATAAAAATTTATTCAGGGTGTTGACTCAAGCTGAAATATTGGGCTTCATAGGACTGAATAGGGCTGTTGTGTTAAGAGATATAAGAGGTGACTGATAAAATGTTATCAGGGAGTCTGATAAAAAAATCAGGCGAGGGATTGGTAGCTCAGGAGGATAGAGGGTGAACTGATAAAGTGTGAACTGATAAATTTTTTTTTGAGATAATAATTTTATCAGGGTGAGGGAGTTAAGCAGATGGTAAGGATCAGGGGTGATGGGAATCAGCTTTGGTTACACAAGGGAAATGAAGGCTTATGTGGGTCTTATCAAGTGATAAGAAATCACTCACTGATATGTAAGGAATCAGTGGATAGGCTATGTTTGTTGTTGTTTCTGGCTGAGCTAATCAGGGTGTTGGGAGGACTCAAGTGACTAAAACCCAAGTCACTGAAACAACATTGAAACCCAGACCTGAAACTATACCCTCCTGAACCCTCAGTGAAACCCCACCCACCCATCCCCTACCCCCCCCTGACCCCATCAGGCCCCCCCCCCCCCCGGACCCTCCTGAAACACCTCAGTCAAATGACCCACCTCAGGACCCCTACACCCCTGGAGAGATACACAGGTCAAAACAATGATTATCAGGCTGAGATACACAGGTCAAAAAGTTGCGTGTTGGCGCAACATTTTGAGGGGGAGAGAGTAGCAGGAAGGGAGCAGGGAAGTGAAGAGTACTCAGGAAGTGTTTGACTCAGGAAGCATGTAATGGTTACTGAGTCAAACGAAACTAAACTGCTGTCACTCAGAGGGTGGGATCACAACCTTGAAGGATCCTTTAGGGTGTGACAAGGGCGGGAAGCTTAGAGGCAGTAGTGTTGATCAGGGAGTTGGTAGTTATGCTTCAGGTAGTGACTGAAGCATTGGTGATCAACTGAGTAAAGATCATCAGTATACTTCACAACATGAACCCATAAAACCCAACACTATATCCCTAACCCAAACAAAAAAAAAAAAAAAAGGGGGTAATATAAAGTTTACTATTCAGGAAGTTTAGATGTATCAAAACTTGGTCTCAAAATGTGAAACCAAAGTGTTTAAAACTTGTCACTGAATATGTTGTAACTTTGTATAAAAGAGAAGGACACTGATGGATCAAAAATGAACCAGGTCCTCTCACTCAGTGAGTGATTAAAATGTCTTTAGGCATAGCCTAAGTGAGTTGTAAATTCTCACATGTATGACAAAAAAAAGAAAAGAAAAGGAGAACACTGATGTATCATAATTGAACCAGGTCTCCTTACTCACTGAAGCACAAAACCCCCTGAACCCTTCAGTGACTGACCCTCCTGAACCCAGGTCACTGAACCCCCATCAGTCAATGAACTCCCTCCTGACTGAACCTCTCAGGAACCTGAACCCCACAGGAACACCTGAACCCTTGGTGACTGAACTGGTTACTGAACCCCCTTGTGACTGAACCCCTGAACCATCAGGACCCTGAACCCTCAGTCACATGAACCTCAAGAACTAAAACCAAAGTTCTT
>CP139506.1:290547326-290732427 GCA_021014915.2 Artemisia tridentata subsp. tridentata
TACTAACTTCATAAGCAGTATTAACCTCCTCAGTACTGCTAGTGCCAGGAGATGATACAAATGCCATGTTTTGAGCACTTGAGCTTGAGCTTGAAGGCCTTTTCACCTCTTGTTCAACAATCTTGAAATTGTTGTAGAGATCATCAAAACTCATTGTGTCTAGATCAGGCTTATTCCTCCAGACCACAACATGAGTATTCTACTCAGCAGGTAGACTTCTCAAGAATTTTAAATTGAGATCTTCTTGTGAAATCTCTACACCCAAGACATCCAGTTGGCTCACAGTCTTCTGAATCCTGTTGAAAACAGAATCAAGAGACTCAGTGCTTGGAGCACTAAAGTTCTCATACATCTGTTTCAGAAGAGTCTTCTTAGTTGCTTCATTACCACCATACCTTGTTGTTATAGCATCAAACAAGGTCTTAGCATCCTTCTACTTACTAAAAGTCAACAGTTGTTCATTGGGGAGAGCCATCAGCAACATACTTCTAGCCTTTACATCATTCTTCTTTTGTGCCTTCTCTTCAGCAGTTACAAGACCTGATACTGTCTGAATTGTGACACCTTCACTTGCTGATGCTTTGGTTGTAGGTTTGAATGAGTTTCCATTCTCTATGATATCCCATAGAGCATAGTCTTGCACTTTAAAGTATTGCTCAATTCTGAGCCTCCACATCTCATAATCACCCTACTTGAGAATGGCCAATTTTGCAGTGGTAGTGGTTTGAGTTGTTTTAAGATCCAACTCTTCCTGTTAGTAAAGAGTTCTTCTTGTTTCTTCTAGATCAAAGTTTCAGAACCTAAGCTCTTATACCACTTGTTGATCCCTAACACAGATCGATTCCTTGAGCTTGTAAGGTTAAGTTACCTTGGATAAATCCAAAACAACTTTGTTTGAAACTTTGTGAATGTCAAAGAGTATGCGGAATCTACTCTTCAACACTTAGAAGAATATATAATGTAACAGTAAACTTATAGAACAGTAAACTGTATTAAGAACAATATAACCATAATGCTTCAATATTATTAGAATAATAATACGAGTACTCTGTGTAGTACTAGGGTTTACAACCTTGAAGCTATATAAAAAACATACGTATTAAACTCTTAACCTATGATATCCTTTTATATATTAAGGAGTCCTTTACGAGATAATTACAAATCTTCTAAAAGTATAGAATATACATATATTTCTAACTATATAAGATATACACTGAATATCTTCTATACATATCACATTACACGTCTTTATCACCTTGGCAGTACCATCTTCATCAGCAGTCTTTATCGATGATATTCTGATATACTCAAAGAGCAAGAAGGAGCATCAGGAACACTTCAGGCTAATCTTAGAGCTATTGAAGAAAGAAGAATTGTACGCAAAATTCTCTAACTGCGAATTTTGGATTCCAACTGTTCAATTTCTAGGACACGTGATTGACAGTCAAGGCATACATGTAGATCCTGCAAAGATCGAGTCGATAAAGGATTGGGCGACACCCACAACACCCACCGAAATATGCCAATTCTTAGGACTTGCAGGGTACTACAGGAGGTTTATCGAGGGATTCTCAAAGATTGCTAAGCCCTTGACTAAATTAACTCAAAAGAATGTGAGGTTCAAATGGGGAGATAAAATGGAAGAAGCTTTTCAACTTCTTAAGAATAAGTTGTGTAGCGTACCAATCTTAGCCCTACCTGAAGGCAGTAAAGACTTTTTGGTCTACTGCGACACCTCACACAAAGGCTAGGAGTTGTCTTGATGCAACGAGAGAAGGTGATAGCCTATGCTTCTCGACAATTGAAAAAGCATGAGAAAAACTCTACTACACACGATTTGGAATTGGGATCAATAGTGTTTGCACTCAGGATCTGGAGACATTACCTTTACGATACTAAATGTGTAGTTTACACCGACCACAAGAGTCTGCAACATATCCTCGACCAAAAAGAGCTCAATATGAGGCAACGCCGTTGGTTAGAATTGCTCAGCGATTATGATTGCGAAATTCGATACCATCCCAGCAAAGCAAAAGTGGTAGCAGATGCTCTTAGCCGAAAAGAACGACCGAAACCCCTTAGAGTACAATCATTGGGTATGACGATAATCTCACCACTCCCAGCAAGGATCCTTGAGGCTCAAGCCGAGGCACTCAGGGAGGAAAACAGACCTAACGAGAAAATCTATGGGATGCCTGAAAACGAAAAGGGATTCATAAAGAGAGCTGACAGAATGTGACAACCCGTAATTTTCCATGTCAACATTTATTTCCAAACTCCATTTTACGACTTTGAAATTTAACAAGAACACTTTTCAATTATAACACTTTAATTGAAAAAACGTAAAACAAGAAATGTCTTTCTTCTGCACTAGGACTTTAGGATATATTTAGTTCACAATGCTCCAGTACCTTGCTCCTACTCCGGTTCACAATTTTAAACAATAAAACAATTTCTTTCTCTTTATTTACTTACGGTTATCAATTCAACAAACGTTATTCGTAATTTAAAATTTAACACCCGATATATCCAATTCTCCCAATGATTATTTCCAACGTATTTTTATACTTCCTAAAGGATTACCAAAGTTCCAAAAATATTTCCTGACACCTAAGGTAATTTCTTTATATCTTACGTTTGATTACGTATAATTTACGTAATCACCAAACCAACAACCAATACCTATTTTTAACACCCAATACATACAAAGTATACACTCTTGTATCAAAACAAGTCATCTACTCCAAAAATGTCACATGTGCCGCCCCCTCCCCCCCTTTGTTCCATAATTAATTACTAGACAAGAGTTACACAACATTTATTTAGCCAACACTATCCTTAAAACATGGAGCCCCAAAACACAAAGGGTGGCTTGACCAAGCCAAAGTCCCCCCCCTCTAGCCCCCATTCGGCCTAAACACATCAACCAAGACAATGATGAAATTGTTGAATCTAACACACCTGCTAGATCTTTGAGCCTATATGGATCGGTAGGATGCCTATGTAATCACAAGCACACTAAAAGAGAATCTCTGAATAAGAACAAATAAGAAGAAGAAGAAGAATAACTAATAATGCTTTGATCCTCTATGGATCTTTTATTGATAACTGATAATGTTTTTCTTGAAGTGTTACAAAACATATGGCTGTATGTTTCTTATATAGACCATAAACCCTAATACAGCCTGGCTAACAAACCGTGTAAAGAGATAAAACATCAATCTCTTCTAAAAATAAATCTAACAAACATACATACGGGATAACAACTAACACTACCCGCAGTAACAACTACTATCAGCAGAAACAAGATATAACTATCAGCAGCAATGAGCTTCAGCAGGAACCAAAACTATCGGCAGGAACCAACTTTCACTATCGGCAGCAACAAGAAATATCTTATTTCCAGAATTCCCAACAATCCTCCCCTAATCTTGAGGAAATAGCTTATTTCCGAAAAGATTCCCTAAGCGTTCACTCTACTCTGAAAGTTCATAGGGAGAGGATTAGACCAGCAGCAGCATCAGTAAGTAACCAGCAGCAACACTTGAAACTTCCAGCAGCAACTTCGATAGTTCAACAGCAATAGGAAATTATCCTCAAAAGAAGATCTAAGCTGGTCACCATGTCATTCTTGATCTTGACTGCTACTATGACAATATGTACATCAAATCACTTAAGTTTCATACTATTCTCATCACATCCAGGTGTGTTAACTCCTGTGAGAGGTGAATCATTGAAAATTAATGGATTTGATGTCTCTTTACCAATAGCCATCACTACTGGAGTAGCCAATGTTTAGGTGTGTAAGACCATGGTACATTGATAACCATCTGATTTTGAGTAAACCAGCAACTGTAAACGGATTTGACTTGTCTTTACCTGTAGCCGTTTGCTCAGGACTAGCCAATTCTTTGGTTTCAACTGAACCTTGGTGAATTGAATACCAAATATGGATACCAAATGTCTTTACCACAAACCATACTTTTGTGGACTAGCCAATTCTTTGGATCCCTTAAAGGGTTACATCCATGGTGAATTGAGAACCATTTCAACTCTCAGGAATGAACCATCGGTGAGTTGAAGTACCCTATAGCTTTGAGCAAGCTATTACAGCTATCAACGGATTTGATTATCACACCAGAGCCGTACCCTCATGGTGAGTCAACTCTTTCTTGTCTGCAAGACATGGTGAGTTGAATACCATTTGTTGTGTAGGTGTAAACACCAACACTGTACCTGCATGGTGTTACTCAAAACCAACTTATTAGCACACAATATACAAGATTTTTTTTTTTTTTTTTTTTTTTTTGTTTGAACTAAAAGAAACAAGAAACAAGATAAAATAATGAAAAATAAAGTGAAGAAAGAAAAATAAAGAAAAGAAATAAAATAAAGAAAGAAAATGAAAAATGAACAATTTTTTTTTTTAACTAACGATAATAAAAGAAATAATTATAAAGAAAAATAAAGTAAGAAAAACAAAATAAGATTTTTTTTTTAATTTTTAATAGCAGCAGAATCTGAGCAGCAGGAACAAAATTATCAGCAAAAATTGTGTTCAGCAGGAACTGGTACACTGTCGGCAGGAACCGTAACACTATCAGCAGAAATAGTTCAAGCTGAGCAGCAGTAACCATATGAGACAGCAGCAGAATTAAAATAGCAATCCCATCACTTGAGCCCCCCAAACAATTCATTGACCAAAATAAAATATACTCCATATAATAATGCATCAATGACAAACTAACATATCTGCTCCACGTGACATGACATTAATGCCAATAAAAACAACATCGAGTCAAATCACCCCATGACAGTACGATGTAGATTTCATCAATAGCAGCGGCAATATCATACAATGAGTCCACCAATCACCACTTAATTAAAATGAATCAATAGTAGCAGCAGTCATACGAACCAATAACTGACATCAACTCAGTATAAGAATAATTAAATCACTGTGCTCTACTGACCCATGGACCCATTATAATACTCGTCCCACAATTAAATCTTCCACCGACATCAATAAATTATGAGATCAATAATCGAAAAAGCCAAATTAATAAAGTGAATCCACATGCAACAGCTAGATCTAACACACCTGCTAGATCTAATGACCACTTGCTTAGAATACTCAAAGTAGCTACACTATCCAATCACCAATTTATGGCCACATGATATAGCATTTGAACCAGTCAATGTAGCAGCAAACAAATCAAACAAATGATATCACTGACCCATTAATTGCATATTGAACCAATAAATTAACTGCTTCCCCATACGCAGAATATGACAAATGATGTAACGGCAGAAACAAAAGTGTACCCACGTGCACACCAATTTACTCATCAGCAGAAACAAATGAAAATGTGAATACCAATATGAGAATAACTGGCCCCACAATCAATTTACTTCCAACTCCAAGTAATTGTGATGATAAATTGATTTAATGAGTACGAGATATGTGAAGTAAATACCACCAATATTACATCATCTCATAAGCTGCTACTGACACAACCCTCATGCCATCCAATACCCATGTGATGACTGACAATCAACCATCCAATATTGATCCATTATTGAAATTCAGTACCAAATAACCCAATACATGACAATCAATATACATCTCCCAAGAATACGCCAACATCAAACTTTGACCAATCATACTCCAAGAAGCCCATGTGATATCAATAAGAATTATTGTATTACGTTGACCACCAATTGGTCAATTAAAGAATATCAAGCCTCAACCGAATATGAATGATGCGAGCCCACGATATCAGTAACATACCATCCAAAAGCAACAAACAGATCAGTCATGCGCGACAAATCAAATTGATCAATCATGCGACAAACCCATTCATTGAATCATTATGAACCGAATAAATAATCCATGAAGCAGATACTAACTCTTCACCCCACGTGAGCACCAATCAATATACCCTTGACCCCACAATCAAATAATCCCAGTTGACTAAAACCAATTTGCTTCACTTCATTGATCACCCACGTCTGACCACACGAATAAAATAAAAGCCAACTAGTATGAGGTCACATGACTAGCCATTAATGTCCATATATGTGATTGATAACAGCTATCAATATTGCTCGAGAATGGCAGCCAATCAGATTGAGGTTGTAATCAGATTTTTCACAACGTGCATCAGTTCCCACAAAGATCAGAAATAGACCAATATAATATTCAACAGCTGCATTATTTTAGTTAGTGAACACAAAACAAACAAAAAAAAATGTTAGTTATCACAAAATATACAACAATAAGCCTCCCCTTAGGCTTATGCCTCCCCTTAATACCAGCAATGATGAGATCCACCATTTTCCTTGGACCTCATTCTCATATTGTGATCATTGTGCCTCCAAGGCCAACCGCCTATGTACTGAACATCATGATCCCATATTTGCCCCCCCACAAACATTGGGTGATAAGAACCAAACCTATAATCATTTTGAAAGTAAGCACTTGTAGGTCTGTTAGATGGTCGAGCAACATTCCTTTTCCAACCAGCAGACTTGGTTTGACCAGCTGGAACTGGCTTACCAGAAGGAACATGTGCAGGTCTAAAAGGCCTACCAGCAGGAACAGGTGCTGGTCGTTTTGCATTACCAGCAGGAAATGCATTTGCTCTAGGGACAAATGGGGGAATGTTCTCTACATTTTTCCATACTGACCTAGGTTTTCGTTGTTCAGCACACACACCCATTTTACTCTCATAATAATTACAATCCTTAATAAGATGAGAATAACTTCTACAAACAAAACAAGATTTCCTTTTAACCTTTTTGTTCTTAACCTGACTTTTCTTATCATGACCTAGCTTATCACACAAAGACTTCTCACAAACAGAATCAGAAGAACAATTGTTTTTAACAGGACTAAAAGGGATGTCATCAAAAGTAGCTTTCTTTGAATTGGATTCCATACTAGCTACTTTTGGTGAGAAGTCATCAGACTTGGGTGTGGTTGGCTTGTCATTTGAATCACAAGAAACAAAGTCTTTGGACTCTGGTTCTGAGGACTTGACACTTGTGGAACAAGAGACAAAGTCATCAGGTTCAGGTAAGTCTTTGGACTTTTTGCCATAAACCATGTGTGAATCATCAAAGTCAAGGTCAAGGGCTGAGTGGATAGGGACAGGCTTAAAAACTCTTCTGATAGGTGGAGGAACAGCATGCATTTCTCCTTCCTTGACAAACTTAACAGGATTTTGATAGTCTACAGGTTCAGGGTCAAAAACACTATACTCATTAGGGTCATAAACTTGATCTGGTCCTATATAGTCTCCAAACCCTAAACCACGTTTTGTTCTGACAGACATAGAACTATCAATTAACTTGTTTAGGTTTTTAGATGTTTCTTTCCATTTATCAAACCTACCCAAGGTATTGTCTAGCTTAGTCTGCAAATCCTGTTTCTCTAACACCACCTTAGCTTTTTCTCTTTCAGAATGTTTTAGACAGTTATTGGAGTTCTCTAAGTCTCTTTCCAAAACCCTTATCTTTTGTTCATATGCAAGCTGATTAGCTTCATGCCAAGCCTTTTGTTTTTCCACAGTTTTAAGAGCCTTTTTATAAGCTTGAATATCTACAAACAATTTATTATATTCAGGCTCAATCTCATCAAATTCCCTTTTTAACTCAGTGTATTTATTTTCACTATCCTCTTTCAATTTAGTATATTTAATTTCACAATCAAAAGGACACTTAAGTACCTGAGTTGGATATCCCATCATACCAAAGTCTCCAGCCACTTGTGTACCATATCCAGCAATCATCCCATAGACCTGTGCAGCTCCAGCATTAGTTACATTTGCCTCACCTTTTTGTCTCATGTCCAGCAGCCATTTCCCTCACTTGAGTGGCACATCTTTCCTTATCTTTTCCTTCATCTTGTGACCAGTCTACTCTAGAACGAATAGGTAGCAAGTTTCTAATCTTCATGACAAATGTCTCAAGAGAATCACCTGATCCGAATGAGGTCATGATATGAGGGTTTAAAAGAACGGTTTGAAAAGTTTCTTCTTTGACAGCAACAGCAGTGAGCAGCAAGAACCCACTTAATCAATAATCTTCGAACAGTCTCCCACAATTAATAACAACCAACAGATAATTTGATCACAGTGAAACCACAAGCGACAAGAAGAGCAGCACACGTTTGACCAATAATTATACCACCAAATGACAAACCCAAACAACCAATAACAAATCCTCAAATCAATATTAAATTAGTCCCCCAAAAATCACAAGCGACAAACTTAATAATATCACTCCACTAATCAATTAATTCGTCCGAATTAAATAATCAGCAGAAACCCCTCTTGACCAATTAATATATTTAGTACGAGGATACAATTTAATACTCGAATCCCAACTGAATTAAATAAACCACTGATATAATTAAAGATCACAAGCGACAATCTTCCACTCACGTGATATTCCCCAATTGCAAAATCACACACGACAATTAAGAAGGTCAACAATAGCAGCAGCAATTTTCACTTGTGAGCACACGACAAACGAACCAAGTAGCCCACCACGAACAGTATTCGACCAATTAAATAATTAAGAATATACGAACTCAGTCAATGATGAAACGACAAAAACAATTGTACTACAATTCTCGTCGAACTTTTAACCAATTAGAATAATATGAGGCAACCAATCAGATCTGTTCCAGAAAAAAAATAAATACGAATACCTTCGATCTGCTACTGTCGATCTACTTCAAAACTATTCTTCTTTATCAAGGATCCTCACGAGGCTCTGATACCACTTGTTGAATCTAACACACCTGCTAGATCTTTGAGCCTTAGTGGATCGGTAGGATGCCTATGTAATCACAAGCACACTACAAGAGAATCTCTGAATAAGAACTAATAAGAAGAAGAAGAATAACCAATAATGCTTTGATCCTCTATGGATCTTTTATTGATAACTGATAATGTTTTTCTTCAAGTGTTACACAACATATGGCTGTATGTTTCTTATATAGACCATAAACCCTAATACAGCCTGGCTAACAAACCGTGTAAAGAGATAAACATCAATCTCTTCTAAAAATAAATCTAACAAACATACTAAACATACGGGATAACAACTAATACTACCCGCAGTAACAACTACTATCAGCAGAAACAAGATATAACTATCGGCAGCAATGAGCTTCAGCAGGAACCAAAGCTATCGGCAGGAACCAACTTTCACTATCGACAGCAACAAGAAATATCTTATTTCCAGAATTCCCAACAGAAATTTGACCCAACTATTCAAGCCTTGAAAACTCCCTAGTATAAATAAGAGTTCAAGTATCAATTTCTTGCACTAACTAGTTCAAGAGGAAAAATATATATCCTCCCCTTGTTACACATAAATTCGACACTCATAGAGGAGCAAGGGAAGCAAAGATCTTGATTGGCTAATCCTAGTATAATTAGAATGCTTTAGTAAGGGTTTTGGAACAATAATATTGGGTTAATCAAAGTGCTTATATCCTCATCTCCTTTTGTAAGTGATCTTTACATTGTTAAACTTCATGCATTTCATGTCATAATGCAAGTTCAAGTGTATATACTTAGTTTATCACTTGGTACTTGTTGACAAAACTTTGTATCCACAATGATATTTTAACACAAGGCTATGTTTTAAACAAATTTTGATCACAAGTAAACTAGTTGGTAATCTCAACAAGGAAGTGAAGAGGAAAACATCATATATATATGTGTTAGTAAACTTGTGATTTTTACCAACCTTGATGATCATTTACATGAACTCTTGAATATTGTTAAGTTTATTGTTAGATCACTTTTGTTATGTTGAGAAGTTGGGGGATGAACTAGGACTAGATTTGGAGTTGTTGTTAAGTGGTTATAATAGCTAGAAGATTAGGAAACATAGTTTGACGTATTTGACAATGAATCTGTCCCGTTTTGTTTAATACAGAAAAATCAGTAGTGTGGTGACAATTTTAGGCTAGAAATATAGAAAATAGACTCAATAACGAAAACGTAGCCGCTTGAATGGGTTAAAGCGGACTTATAACGAAAAAGATATGCTAGTTTCAATTTATACGACGAAAACTAAATTTTCAGAAAAATGGTTGAAGCTGTTAGGAATTTTGAGTAATGAAAACTGATGATAAATGGTAACTAGACTAGCCGAGACCTTAGAAATCCGATAGTATACTTAAATACCTTCGCGGGAATAGGTAAAACTTAAGAAACGGAGCTACGACGAAAAAGTTATGGCCTAATGAAAGTTTACGACGACATATACGTTGACAGCTTATATTTTTGCTATTAGAAAAGCTGTTAGAATTATTTAAAGTGGATTTTGGACCCTTTTGAGTATATGTTGGCTAAAATGACGTAAATAGAAATGGTAGAACATTATATACACTCATTAGGCGCGTTAGAGATTTTCAAAATATCTATTAACATGACGACTAAAATTTGATCACAAGATTTACAAGTTACGTTTTCTAAAAAGGGTGATTTTCTAAATAAACGATCAAATTGACACAACTATATTTTTGACAATAAACATTACAACAAACATGTACAAGTGATAAAGTAGAGTATGAACTTGCATGCACGACATCATTCAATGACTTAAATCATATCATTCATATTAGGTTGCGAGTAGTTTCCGAGTCCGTTGTGCCTGTATATCTTGGAACTATCGTGCCATATGTCTTGAGACCGTTGTGTTTTGCTTCTTGATGCCAGTCGTGTCAGTTGTGATCTCTGCATTGCTGTGGCTAAGGTGAGTTCATGGCCCCTACTTTTACTGGTTTTTAAACTATTTTGGGGGAGAATACATGCTCGTTGTTTTTCACTAAACACAATGCTTTACAAATGTTTTTATGCTGTAAACTACTGTTTTACATGATTCTGGACATATATGTGTGATGATGAGATTATATGTTGTGACATGATTGTTTTGTGAGTATATGACAGCGCCACTATTAACTCTCTACTGAGGGCCCACAAGTTATAGGTTCAGTTGGTGTAACTGTTAACTCTCTGTTGAGAGCCCTCAAGTTGATAGGTTCAGTTGGTGTAACTATTAACTCTCTGTTGAGAGCCCACAAGTTGATAGGTTCAGTTGGTGCAACTGTTAACTCTCTTTGAGAGCCCACATGTTGATAGATCTATCGGGGTAGCTTCCCACGTGATATTGGTTATGAGTATTGATGAACACAATAGGTTCAGTTGGTGCGTTACTATATGAATGTGGTATCTGTATGTCTGATTTTGGTTCGAGATGTTTTGGATGATGATATTGTTTGCGGATTGGTTTTGGAACTGTGATTTAGGCAAGGTGAGCCTATGTTGAACTTGACTTGTCGTGAGTGATGTTTGAACTCGGAAATCTTTTGGTTCAACCATATTGTTTTAAACTAAAACCTATGAACTCACCAACCTCGTGTTGACCCGTTTTAGCATGTATTTTCAGGTTCTTAAAGTGTTAGCTCTCATTTGGCGGTAGTTGGCATGGCATGGCATGGTTATAGGATCAAGAAACGCTGATATTCATTTGGGGACCGCTTTACTTATTTTATGGGCCTATTTCCGCACAAAAAATTTAATAATGTAAATTTAATACTTTTGTTAATGAATTATATTCTAAATGATTGTGGTGAAAAACCGTTCTTTGTACTTGTGTTGTATAACACCCCCATTTTAGCTATGCAGCGGAATACAACATAGGGTGCTATATATTAGTCACATTGTACAATTATAGTAAACAACTTTAAAACAAAGCCGTTTTTAAAATTCACATTCGATAATTCATCAGAGTCAACAAGGTCCCAAAAAATTTTGACATAGTCAAAAGATACATAAGTTTTAGAAGTTTAGAATATTATCGAATGAAAACTTTTATTTAAACATGAGCCATCATATAGATATCCATTTCTTGCGTCGCCCATCCAAGCCGAAAATCACTTACGGACCTGAGATAAAACATGCTAAAAAGTCAACATAAAGTTGAGTGAATTCATATAGTTTAATAAGTAATAAGTTGAATACAAGTATTTTTTTAATCGGGCGACAAGTAATGCATATACAAGTCGTATAATATGATTATAGTATCAAGCTCATGACCCCGAACCTTGACGTAATTTAATATGCCCTAAGGAGGTAAGTTTGCCAATTTACCTAAAATCTCTCAATATTATGCTACCCGTTGAGCATGAGCGCGACTCATCCGGACAGGCTTCTCAAACCAAATATGCATATTTATAATATTAGCGTTTCCCACGGAATTAACGGTTCATGATGTTAGGGACTTTTAATGGAAAGGCTACTCAAAAACTATAATCATGTAATCGGGTCCAGCATACCAAAAGCTACTTGTATTCAGTTTTAAAAACTAGCATGTATCCCCCTCGCGAGGTTTATAAAGCATTAAAATAAGTAAAGGCGAGGCTATGAACTCACCGTGAATAAAGGAAGTAGTGTACAACAAACAAGTGAAGAAAATAGCCGCAAAGCTCTACGATGAACCTAAATAGATATACGCTTGTCTTAGGTTTTTAAAATAAACATTGATGCAATTTAGTTATATAAGTTATGATCTTAATTATGCTTGGTACATAATTCCTAGATATTACAAGTTTTAGTTTAGCAGTTAAAAGTTATCAAAATTCAAGTAATAATCCTATACTTGTCCCTAAGTCCAATCATGTATTATAAAAGTCCAAGATTAGTCTAAGGTTCAATTTTTAGCCCATGGGTCAAGTTTTAGCCAAAAAGTTCACATTAAACCTGAGGGTTCAAAAATATATTAGGTGGTCCAAAAATGTATCAAAGGTCCAATTTTTATAAAGTTTAAAACATGTTTATACTTTTTATACCAATGCTGATGGAAATTTTAGAAACTTGTTTACTTCCAAAAATCCGTTACTTGCAAACCGTAAGTTGAAAAATTAAGTTCTTTATATCCCCGGAAAGGTATTCATCTGTACTAACAAGTTTTGTGGGTCCCACTTGGTCAAAAATTACATAGCAGCAGCTAAATTATCAATTTGTCCATACTATTCAGTCCAGCAGTTTTCATAATTACAACAGTCCCACTAAAAATACAATATCTGGAGTTCTACTAATCAAAATGATCCCATTCTTGCGGACACGTTTAAGTTAAGATGTTATCTACAACTTTTATTCTTTGAGTAACAGTGGGTTATTCACAAAAAAAATGACTTTTGCACGTTTCAAATCTGTTACTCAGGTTGTGACATGTTTTACGAAAACATTTCTAATTTAATCATCGTAATGAGTTATTCAATGAAATTCCCGTCAAAACGACCGAAAGACATAGATCTAAAACCTCATATTTTTAGTTTATGTCCAATGTTTACTGATTAGTATAGTTTACTCCATCTTTGCCGTTGGTTCAGAATCACAGTTTGCAGGTCTAGTCCTTTAACATTGTGTTTTAAATCATGTACCAAGCCTATCTAAGCATAACAACTTATATAATGTTCAAATACACCAAGATATATAATTTTTACAGTAGTGAAATGATAAAAATAAATAAAGTTGGTGAGGAGTTTCTTACAAAAGTGATGAACAAGATTTGATGACAAGAAGAAAGGACTAGTGGTTTTCAAACAACACCACCAATGAGTAATCTTTGAGAGCACCAAAAGGAGAGCTTTTAGAGGATCATGGAGAACTTCAATCTACAGCCACAATATCACTTTGTGAGCCAAAAATATAGTAGAAAGAAAGATCTTGAAGGATGATAAATAGAGATCAAGATTTAGGTTACAATACTTGTACCTTTTCTCTAATTCATGATCACTAAATTTTCTTGTCACCAACACTTCTTGGAAGATCTTGAGTACTTGAAAACTTGAGATTATTCACCAACAAAACTCTTGAAGTGAATACCTACAAGAAGCAAAAGATCAAGGATTGAGTTAGCATCAATAGATCACCATTCTTTGTACAAAATTTTCAATAGAAAATCAAGATATGATGGTCCTTGTGTGCTTGAATACCCACGGCAAGGAGAGGGAGAGTGTGCAGATTTTTGATCTAATTTGCATGTAATAGTGATAGTGGAAGTGAGATAGTGGAAGTGTAGGAGCTTATGGAAGTTTTTAACTCAACACTTGTATTAACTATTGGACAAGTGTTGAGACTATGGGTCTCTAGGCGTTACATACTATGTAACAAGAGATAAAATGCAGATTTTTGGTTATTGAAACATTATAGAGTGGTTTGTGTAGTGTTGGTTGCTCCCGGTACTCAAACGTAGGGTTTTTAAGACACGTAACGCAATACCGGGTAACGTAAAAATATAAAAACTTCCAAAAATATTGAAATTTGTTTTCAAGACATATTTTTGTAATTTAGATGAGTGGTGAGATCATCGAAAGGTTTAGATGTGGTTAGAACATAAAAACGAGGGTTTAGAACGCGTAAGACGTAAAAGGTGCAAGGTTTACGTAAAAATGGAAAAAGTGAGAAGTGACTTTTAAAATAGGATAATAATGACATGAATTTACGAAAGGTTACAGTACCTACCCCTTAAGAGAGCGTCATCCCGGCGCTCAATTCGCTTTATCCCCTGAAGGTTTACTTGCGAAGAGATGAGGATACTTGCTCTTGATTTGATCTTCGCGTTCCCATGTGAATTCAGGTCCTCGTCAGGTATTCCAACGAACCTTGACAATGGGGATGCGACTTTGCTTGAGCTTCTTCACTTCATGATCCACGATCTCAATCGGTTCTTCGATGAAGTGTAGCTTGTCATCGATTCGAAGTTCCTTTAATGGAATGATGAGACTTTCTTCTGACAAACACTTCTTAAGATTAGAAACGTGGAAAGTGTTGTGAATGCCCTGAAGTTCTTCTGGTAGCTCTAACTTGTAAGCAACTAGACCAACCCTAGCTAGGATTTTGAATGGTCCAATATATCGTGGACTTAGCTTTCCACGTTTACCGAAACGAACTACACCCTTCCATGGCGAGACCTTAAGCATAACTCTATCACCAACATTAAACTCCAAAGGTCTATGTCTACCATCTGCATAGCTTTTCTGGCGACTACGAGCAGTTAGTAAACGGTCTTTGATTTTGAATATCTTTTCTGTTGTTTCACGAATTATCTCTGGACCCGTGAGTTGGCTATCCCCAACTTCGTTCCAGAAAACCGGTGATCTGCATCTTCGTCCGTAAAGAGCTTCAAATGGTGCCATCTTAATGCTTAAGTGATAACTGTTGTTATAGGAGAATTCGGCTAATGGCAAATGTCGATCCCAACTACTCCCAAAGTCGATCACACACGCCCGCAACATATCTTCCAAAGTTTGTATTGTTCTTTCACTCTGACCATCCGTCTGTGGGTGGTACGCCGTACTCATATCTAGCTTTGTATCCAAGGCATCCTGGAGTGACTTCCAAAACCTTGATGTAAACTGGCTATCTCTGTCAGATATGATTGATATAGGTATACCATGCCTACAGACAATTTCCTTTAAGTACAGTTGAGCAAGCTTCTCCATGCTGTAAGTCTCCTTTATTGGTAGGAAATGAGCAGATTTTGTCAAACGATCCACAATGACCCAAATCGCATCATAACCACTTGAAGTTCTAGGGAGCTTAGTAATGAAATCCATGGTGATTCTCTCCCATTTCCAAACTGGAATCTCGGGTTGTTGAAGGAATCCGGCCGGCTTTTGGTGTTCCGCCTTAACTTTTGCACACGTCAAATGATGCGTGGTTTTGCAACCTTACAACAGGTTTTACCTCTCGAGGGATCTCAAGAGGCTTACAACCCCACCAGGCAGTGTACCTGACCGATGTAGTATAGTGTAGTGGTAAGTACGGGGGATTGATCGTTCTCCACAGGGAATAGTGTTCGTTAGGTATGAAAAACTACTCTAATAGGTCTAAGGGTGAGAGAAGATTCTTTTTTATGTTTTTATAATTTTATGAAAGCAAGTAAAATCTGGGTTTGAAAGAGTGGGCGGAATTAGTTGCTAGTCAACTAACCCAAATAACTACGAATGCAAATAAAATAAAATAACTGAAAATGAAAAGGTGGTAAAACTTATGTGGAGAGAAATGTATTTACTTAGATTTCCTTACTCCCTAACTATCTTTTACCGGTTGATTAGTGTGTATTAATCGCGTGGATGACGGGTGTATTCCTTAATACCAATCGTGGGGTGGCGTACGTACTTCCCCAACTCTACAAGCTCCTACTTCACTCCTATGTCGAGCCGTCTAGGAAGCTCCTAACATGGGATCACTAGAATTCGCTCATGCATTAAATACAACCATAAAAACCTTTAGTACGCATTGGTTCATGTTTCTTAAGACGTTCAAGCAAGTTACCGAATAGGAAGTTAGCCAGTTTTCTTAAGCCTAACATAGATGAACAATCATCCAATACAACTAATAACACACTAATAACCAATAATCAATAGCTAGGTTTCATTAGATCTAAGCAAACACAAAGATAACCTAGCCTAACATGTTAAACAAAAGACAAGAACAAGATAGAATCAAACAACACATAGACATATTGAATGATTAATTGATAACTTATCTTCAATGTAACATGGAAGATCTCAAGGCAAAAAGCCTTGAAAAAGCTGCTAAAATCGGCTTAGGGTTTTCACACACAAAGTTCCACAATAAGTTCCACACTAATGACAAAAAATTGCAAAACTATATATAGACTTTCAGATCTGACGGCGTCACGTTATGGAGTGTGACGCCGTCACCTCGCCGCTTTTAGGGTTCCCGGATGGCCTTCTTGACGCCGTCCCTCTTTAGCTCTCCAAAATCCGTTCTGGCTTATCAAGGCTTGACGCCGTCAGAATTAGGCGTGACGCCGTCCCTCTTTAACTTATACCGTGACGACCTTGATCTCTCCAAAGGGTGACGCCGTCAGAATTCCCATGCAAATTTCTCTGGCTTATCATGAGTAATTTTCATATCCACCTTTTTCTTGCCAAGCCATGACGCCGTCTAGACCAATATCTGACGCCGTCTGAGGTACTTTTTAGCCGATTTTGAGACTTTGTCGTTTTCTTCACTTTTATGCTCCAAAAACGTCCAAAATGCTTCCTTTTCCAGATTTCTTCTCCAAAGTACCTAAAATGACAAAAGGAACGATTTAGGGCAATATTTGATCAAATAAATACGATTTAGGGCTTAAATGACCCCTTAAAAGCGGTACACTTTTCGCTTCATCAAATACCCTTACACTTGAGATTTGTTTGTCCTCAAGCAAATGCGCTTTTATTCTAATCAAAATACAAGTTAGGGGTCATTTAATGCTAACATAAAAGTAATTACAACAAATATTCATTCCACTTTAATCATAATAAGCACGGAGATTACACACTAGCACCTCACAAGTAGTGTTTAGATACTCACATCTCTCAAGTGTCATAAAAATAAATCTCATAAATGAAAACGGATAATATCTCTCACTACCTGTCATAGCAAATAGATTACCATAGGCTTGGGAAAGGATCGAAAACCTCCTCCTCTAGGCGTAAGCACCTAAGATAAACTATCAAAGAGGGCTTTTACATGGGTTATAACGTTAGGTGTAGGGATATGATAAACACGGTTTTGTTGGATAAAGGATATTTTACTGGTGGCGAGTTAAAGATCTTGATTAATTACATGTACTATACAATGTTGCTAAGCCAAGACTCGACTCAATCTTAAGCTAAAAATAAAATAACAAAAACATAAAATAAACATAAAATGAAACGGGATGGTAGTCCGTATGTTTTTTTTTTTTTTGTTTTTTTTTTTTTTATTTTTTTTTTATTTTTATTTTTCTTTTTCTCATTTTTTTTTCTTGATTTTTTTTTTTTTTTTTTTTTGCATACACTTTTGCCTTACCATCTAAAATAATACATCATAGGGGCGTTGCATTCCCCTTACACTTGAACTTTTACATAACTTTACAATTAACTAATCTAATGACTCGGATTAAGATAATTGAAAAACTTGGAGTACTTTTAAAATATTTAGCACATATGGGGGTAATAAATGATGTTCTTCCCCATTACTCCATTACACTAGTACTTTACCCATGAGTCCCAATCGTCCCAAAACAATATGTACAAGGATATGACTCGACTTAGCAACCATGTAATCAACTAGATAATTAACTTGGGTTTTAAACAAATGTTGTAACAATAATGCACTAAATTGAGTGCATATAAGGTAGGCTAAGGCGATTTGGGTGTACATTTTAGTGGGGTGTAACAAATTCTTCCTTTAAGTAAAATGCTTAAAGGTCGAAACGAAAAGATAGGCTCTGAGGGGTGTACTAGGGGTATCGTGTACTAAAAATGAGTACAACGCAAAGGGTGTGGGAGAATTACTTGACCAATGTAGCCAAAGTAATTATAACAAAAACACAGGTGTAAAACAATGGGTTAATCCTAATGCCTCTTATCATGTAGTAAATCTAACTACACGAATGTAGTCTCACTTGTGGCCTCGGAATGGTCCTAACGCAAGTTCTAGAATCTAAGTGCTACCGGTACACACATCATAGCATAAATGCTTTTCCTACCAATTCTAGGGGCGAACCTCACATATTTGGGGTGGAAATTTTTTTAGTGGTACGGTTTTTGTGCTAGTCATATAACTCCTATCCGTGAGACGTTCAAAAATTTTTAGAAAATTAAACCTGACGCCGTCAGGTTGTAAATCCTGACGCCGTCAGAAATGATCTGACAGAATTCTCATGTTAAGTTTCCGGAAAATTTCTGGAAAAACCTATACCTTACTTCCTGGAAATCCTGCAAAACATCATTATGACTCGATACAAGCATTTGACTCAAACAAGTACTAATATGTATGTTCATTTAATATTATTACGATTCATGTTCATTTGTGTTCTAATAAACCGATTTAGATTTCCCTTACACTTAACTTTTGCAAAATACCTTTATATGTAGTTAAGACGAAGTTAAAAACAAGATAAAGCATTTTCACAAATTAGTTTTTAACATGAATCAATAATAATAAAACTTAAACACACATACGGAAACAAATAAAATCAAACAAACAAAGAAATAAACACACAAAGCAAATAAAACTTGGGTTGCCTCCCAAGAAGCGCTTTTCTTTATTAACGAGTCTTGTAGCTAGACTCAAAGTCACGTACATTACGTGATTCCATCATTGGTCACGGTTCCTAGGCCATTCTCATTTGATTCTCTATCAGAATTACTCTCATAGTAAAGGTATTTCGGATCCTCGAGATCAAAAGGATTGTTTTGGTATTTAGAACTAAGCTCCTTATCATGCTTAAAGAATCCACTTGACAGGTCAAAAGTGTCCTTACATCCCCGTCTCACATCATCGTCACATAACACGAGTTGGGAACTTAGCTCATCGAGCCCTCCATAATCAATCTCCTTGAATTCTCTCATCTTGTACGGCGTTTGGTATGAGATTTCCCTAATCCCATCGGTGAAAGTCATGATCCCATTGAGCTCGTCCACAACCAAGCTTGTGGCCTTGCAAAAAGGTGCCCCAAAAACAACTTGTGATAACCTGGGATCGATGTACTTTTCGATATTATCGAAGATTGCGAAGCTCATAGTGAACGTCATGTTTCCTACAAACACCTGTACATCATCATCTATGCCAATGTCGTCCTTCCCTTTATGAGTCATTCCCCATCTGCAAATGTTGTTATAATGAAACAAGGACATCACATTTTTGGGTAAACATGTGTCGATGTAAACATTATAAAAATGCTTGTGACCAATCATGCAAGGTATTTTGAGATTATTCGGATCACATCGCTTAATTCGGCCAGGCCTTCTACCGCATAGCCCCCATGTGTTGCCACATGCTGATGGTTAATACTCATACACTTCTTCACAGCCATCCCGAAAAACCACTTTCCTGATACCATCGGTAAATAATGCACTCCTATCATCCTCATCGAGTATCACTCCCGTTGCTTTTATGAATGGTTTGCCTAGAACAAGGCCAGTTAAGGATGGGCTGATGATAGAGTTTATGTTATTAATTACAGTTAACTCGATATGAAAGAGGAACTTTTCTATCACAATTGGTACCCTCCTTATTACCCCGATGATATTAGACCCTTCATATTTGACCTGTTCGGTGAAGGCTTCGTTATATAGAGAAAGGGATATTGCATTCATAGAAGAATTGGGGTTTATGTAGGCATCTTTAATGAACTTTTTCCTAGTGGTGCAGGATATCTTAAAGACCCTGGGAGCGCCATCCTCTATTCTCTCTCCAAATCCCATAGGCAACTTTGCTGTGCCCCTCTCAAGTTCCTCCACCAGGGGGCGGTCTAGCAGTCCTGGGAGCCCATGAGGCATTTCGGATTTCTCTTCTGAGCCCTCCATATCAACTACCTCTCTTGTACTCGAGTTCTTTGGTGAGTCTAGATAATTGTCGGGCGCCTCGGGGTTCTTTTCGGGAACTTCACCCTCCATTTCATTGTCCACATTCTCGGTTGATTGTTGGTCCAGATTGGGTTTAGGAATAGGTATTGTTGTAATGGTGTTCACGAAGTGGAGAGGTTTCGAAGGGGTATGAGTATCTCCAGTTTCTTTTTCGTTTTGTGATATGTGTTTGAAGAGTTTACTAGGGTGCTTGATTTTTACAGGAGGGGGTGTTTGGTAAGTCACCGTGACAGATTTGATCTCATTAACTCATGCCGACTCACAAGTTGACCTGCCAGCAAGGCGATCATTGATAACCTTTAACAGGTTATCAACCTTGTTGTTCATATCAACTTGTTGTTGTCTGAATTGATTCTCAAGTTTGGAGAGCTGTGTTTCTTGAGAGAGAATGAATTTTTGCAGTGATTCCTCGTGATTTTGTTGTTTATGCGTATGCTGATGAGGATAATGTTCAGACCAGGTGAGTGGGGGAGAGTCATTGAATGATACACTTCGAGTTTGGTTCCAACTAAAATTTGGCTTACTCTTCCCTGCCTCATACCTATCTTCGGAATTCTTGTGTCCATAATTAGTAGTGAGCCACTTATCTCCTGCCTTATCGATTCGCGAGGATGCGAATTCTTTGAAAGCCTGTTTGGGGAGTTCCATGCAATCATGAGTGTCGTGGGGACCACTACATAATTCACATGAAGAAGTGATTTTGTTCACTTGGCTTGAAGGTTTAGGAGCCTCGTAGGATTTCATGAGAAACTTGACTTGGTCTTCAAGTTCTATGATCCTACGGTCGGAAGTGCTTGAATTGTTCGAAGGCAAAGATATTGCCTTGACCGTTTTATTCAAATCACGGGGGTCACTCCAACTTTCGTTGTCATAAAGAGCAAGATCCTCTAGGAGAGCCCATGATTGTTCCGCACTTAGATCACGTAGCTTGCCACCGGCCGATTGGTCAATGGTTTGCCTCGTGTAGAGATTGATATGGTCATAGAAGATTTGGACTTGGAGCCAAAGTTCTATGCCATGGTGAGGGACTTTTTGGAGTAAGTCCTTGAATCGAGTCCATGCCTCGTAGAGGGTTTTGCCTTGACGTTGTTGGAACATCAAGATATCATTCCTTAGCTTGGTAGTTCTTCCCGGTGGGAAAAACTGAGCAAGGAAACGAGTAGTGAGATCATCCCAAGAGGTGATGGATCCTGCGGGTTGACGCTCTAGCCATTGACTAGCTTGGTCCCGCAGAGAGAATTGAAAGAGACGTAGTCGGGTCGTCTCTCGAGTGGCAACATCAAGGTCTATGGAATCAACGATTTTGAGAAAGTCCTTGAGATGTTGGTTAGGATCTTCAGAACGAAGTCCATGGAATGCGCATCCGCTTTGCACCAACCGGATGGTGTCGGATCGCAAGGGAGTGACATTGGCTCCTTGAGTGAGCTCAATGGTGTTTCGATAGCCATGGTGGCTAGGACGGGAATACTCTCCTAAAGTACGGGCTCTAGGAGGTGGTGGTGGTGGGTTGTTGGGATCGAGGATATTACCACCTTCCATGATGTCGGATGGTAATGGTTACGAACAAAGAAACGAAGAAAAAAGATAGACTAAAGAAAACCTAGAAAAATAAAATAAAAATCTCACTAGAAAGGAATCTAGTGAGTAGACCTATAAAATAAAAATTCAACCTAAACAATAACTATTCCCCGGCAGCGGCGCCAAAAACTTGATGCGTGGTTTTGCAACCTTACAACAGGTTTTACCTCTCGAGGGATCTCAAGAGGCTTACAACCCCACCAGGCAGTGTACCTGACCGATGTAGTATAGTGTAGTGGTAAGTACGGGGGATTGATCGTTCTCCACAGGGAATAGTGTTCGTTAGGTATGAAAAACTACTCTAATAGGTCTAAGGGTGAGAGAAGATTCTTTTTTATGTTTTTATAATTTTATGAAAGCAAGTAAAATCTCGGGTTTGAAAGAGTGGGCGGAATTAGTTGCTAGTCAACTAACCCAAATAACTACGAATGCAAATAAAATAAAATAACTGAAAATGAAAAGGTGGTAAAACTTATGTGGAGAGAAATGTATTTACTTAGATTTCCTTACTCCCTAACTATCTTTTACCGGTTGATTAGTGTGTATTAATCACGTGGATGACGGGTGTATTCCTTAATACCAATCGTGGGGTGGCGTACGTACTTCCCCAACTCTACAAGCTCCTACTTCACTCCTATGTCGAGCCGGCTAGGAAGCTCCTAACATGGGATCACTATAATTCGCTCATGCATTAAATACAACCATAAAAACCTTTAGTACGCATTGGTTCATGTTTCTTAAGACGTTCAAGCAAGTTACCGAATAGGAAGTTAGCCAGTTTTCTTAAGCCTAACATAGATGAACAATCATCCAATACAACTAATAACACACTAATAACCAATAATCAATAGCTAGGTTTCATTAGATCTAAGCAAACACAAAGATAACTTAGCCTAACATGTTAAACAAAAGACAAGAACAAGATAGAATCAAACAACACATAGACATATTGAATGATTAATTGATAACTTATCTTCAATGTAACATGGAAGATCTCAAGGCAAAAAGCCTTGAAAAAGCTGCTAAAATCGTCTTAGGGTTTTCACACACAAATTTCCACAATAAGTTCCACACTAATGACAAAAAATTGCAAAACTATATATAGACTTTCAGATCTGACGGCGTCAAGTTATGGAGTGTGACGCCGTCACCTCGCCGCTTTTAGGGTTCCCGGATGGCCTTCTTGACGCCGTCCCTCTTTAGCTCTCCAAAATCCGTTCTGGCTTATCAAGGCTTGACGCCGTCAGAATTAGGCGTGACGCCGTCCCTCTTTAACTTATACCGTGACGACCTTGATCTCTCCAAAGGGTGACGCCGTCAGAATTCCCATGCAAATTTCTCTGGCTTATCATGAGTAATTTTCATATCCACCTTTTTCTTGCCAAGCCATGACGCCGTCTAGACCAATATCTGACGCCGTCTG
This sequence comes from Artemisia tridentata subsp. tridentata, assembly GCA_021014915.2. NCBI lineage: Eukaryota > Viridiplantae > Streptophyta > Magnoliopsida > Asterales > Asteraceae > Artemisia > Artemisia tridentata. Next base: position 290,570,789 of record CP139506.1, read on the forward strand.
AGGTACTTTTTAGCCGATTTTGAGACTTTGTCGTTTTCTTCACTTTTATGCTCCAAAAACGTCCAAAATGCTTCCTTTTCCAGATTTCTTCTCCAAAGTACCTAAAATGACAAAAGGAACGATTTAGGGCAATATTTGATCAAATAAATACGATTTAGGGCTTAAATGACCCCTTAAAAGCGGTACACTTTTCGCTTCATCATCAAACATTTGCCAACATAGGTAGCGATCTCAGCCTTCATGTTCGGCCACCAGTACAACTGTTTCAAATCATGGTACATTTTATCTGACCCCGGATGGATAGAGTATTTGGATTTATGAGACTCGTGCATGATCAAGTCTCTCAAACCTCCAAACAGTGGTAACCAAACACGTCTATTAAATAATCGGGTTCCGTCAGAACGAGTTTCGAATATGGGTTTTATTCCTCTTCCCAGATTTTCAGCCTTCATATTTTCTTCTTTTATTGCTTTCGCTTGAGCTTCAAGAATCTGCTCGGGTAACTTGGGAAGGACCGTCATTACCAGTGATCTTACACGTAATGGTTTTGCCCTTTCCTTTCTGCTTAAAGCATCAGCCACTACGTTCGCCTTCCCCGGGTGATAACGGATGTCGCAATCATAATCACTCAGGAGTTCAATCCATCTTCGTTGCCTCATGTTGAGCTCTTTTTGGTCTAGAATGTATTGGAGACTCTTGTGATCAGTATACATAGTACACTTTGTGCCATACAAGTAGTGCCTCTATAGCCTAAGAGCAAAAACCACAGCACCCAATTCTAGATCGTAAGTAGTATAGTTTTCTTCATGAGTCTTCAATTGTCGTAAAGCATATGCTATGACCTTTTGTCGTTGCATCAGTACAGCTCCATAACCTTTGATTGACGCGTCACAATAAACTACAAAATCTTCCGTCCCATCTGGCAATGCTAATATTGGCGCACTACAAAGCTTCTGTTTTAGTATTTGAAAGGCTTCTTCTTTGTCTTCACCCCACTCATACTTCTTATTTTTCTGAGTCAACTTGGTAAGAGATTTGGCTATTATAGAAAACCCTTCGATGAATCTTCGGTAATAGCCAGCAAGTCCTAAGAATTGTCTCACTTCTGTTGGTGTCGTCGGCGGAGACCAGTTCTTAATAGCCTCAATCTTTGCAGGATCTACATGAACACCACTGTTATTGATTACATGACTGAGAAATTGTACGGATTCCAGCCAAAAATTACATTTTGTGAACTTGGCATACAATTGCTCTTCCTTGAGTAACTCCAAGATAATCTTCAAGTGTTTCACATGTTCTTCCTTGTTCTTGGAGTAAATCAAAATGTCATCAATAAACACGATCACAAACTTGTCGAGGTACGGTTTGCACACACGATTCATCAAGTCCATAAATACTGCAGGTGCATTGGTCAACCCAAACGGCATCACTTTGAACTCGTAGTGACCATACCGAGTTCTAAACGCAGTAATTGGAGTGTCTTCTTCCCGAATATGGAGTTGGTGATAAACTGATCGCAGGTCGATTTTGGAATACACGCTTGAGCCTTGAAGTTGGTCAAATAAATCATCAATTCTCGGAAGTGGATAACGATTCTTGATCGTTAATTTGTTAAGCTCACGATAATCGATACACATTCGAAAGGATCCGTCTTTCTTTTTCACAAATAGCACCGGAGCTCCCCAAGGTGACGAGCTCGGTCGAATGAACCCTTTTTCAGACAATTCTTGTAATTGTTCCGATAGCTCCTTCATTTCTGATGGTGCCAGTCGATAAGGTGCACGTACCACTGGTGCAGCACCAGGCACTAATTCGATTCGGAACTCTACTTGTCGAGGAGGTGGAAGTCCCGGAAGATCATCAGGAAATACTTCAGGAAAATCCTGAACAACAGGTACATCTTCTAGTCGTTTTTCAACTGACTCTTTCACTGTCACTTGTGCTAGAAACATCTGGCACCCTTGCTCAATGTACCTTTGAGCCTTGATACGAGTTATGATTTTTAATTGGGACCCATCTCTATCACCTCTGATTAGTAGTGTTTTGTTGTTGTGTGGAATACGAACAACTTTTTCACCACAGACAATAACCGCGTTTTGATCGGATAACCAATCCATTCCAATAATGACATCAAAAGTACCAAGTTCAATTGGCATGAGGTCAATACTAAATGGGTGGTTCGCGAGATTTATGGTACAACCCTTTAGAATAGAATTTGTACTAACCAATTTCCCATCAGCTAATTCGACTTCATAACTATAGTTTAACTTAACCGGGTTAATATTTATCAATGCACTAAAACTAGTCGACACAAAGCTTTTGTCCGAACCCGAATCAAGTAAAACTTTAGCATAATGATTATTAAGAAGAAACGTACCCGTCACGACATTCGGGCCTTGATAATCTACATTTCCCATCACATACGCACGACCACGAGCATTACCGGCTTGATCCTTCCCTTTCTTCGGGCAGTTGCTACTGAGATGCCCTTTCTCCCCACAGCCATAACAAGTTATGATTGGCTGTGCGTTAGCACCAGTAGCTATAGCCTTACCCTTACATTTTTTCACTATGTGTCCTTGTTTTCCACAACTGCTACATTTCGCACTACAGAAGCCAATGTGGTGCTTATTACAGCGATTGCAGTAAGGATGAGGTCCATTGTAACCACCTCTTCCAGTTGGGGCTTCAGTCATTGCCCTCACATTTTCTCGCCTTCTGTTCTGCTGCTGATGATGATCATTGTTGCGGCCTTGAGTGTTGTTGTCGTTTCTCCTCTTATCATCATTCCACCTTCTCTTGTTTTGGTTGTTGTTGTTAGCATTGCGAGTCGCCTCATCCTCCACTACTTGTGCCATAAGTTTCTGAGTAACACGAATGGCTTCATCCAGAGTGTTAGGATTTGCGGCTGTCACGTTCCCCTTAATGCTTCGGGGAAGACCCTTAAGAAAAGCTTCTAATTTCCTTTCAAATTCAGGTAGCACACTTGGACACAAAACTTCTAGCTCTTGGAACCTTCTGATGTAAGTTTCAATATCATTGCCTTTGACCGTTAGATAGTAGAATTCTGTCTCAAGTCTTCTTATTTCACTCCGAGGACAGAACTTTTCAGTCATCTTTTTCTTGAGATCGGTCCACGTTGTTGCATAAGCCGCTTCAATCCCAATGGGTTGAACATAAGAGTTCCACCATGATTTGGCGTGTTCTTGTAGAGTACCTGTTGCGTACTTGACTTTACATTCCTCTGAGCAGTTACTAAGCATGAACGCAGTCTCACAACTTTCAAACCAATGTATCAATGCAACCGCCCCTTCAGTTCCCTTGAACTTAGTGGGATCACAACCCAAGAATTGCTTGAAGGTACAACCACGTGCTACAGGGTTAACAGCAGCCCCATCGGCTCCAGCACCGCCGCCAGCAGCCCCGTCGGCTCCAGCACCGTCGCCAGCAGTCCCATTAGCCCTTATAGCGCGATCCTCGACTAAAGCCGCGGCCACACTATCAGCAACTAACTTTCGGATAGCTGCGTCGGACATTCTCTTTGGTGGCATGATTCTATCACAACACAAGAAAATTTTGATGAGTAATCATACAATGACATAGATATAATCATGTACGAGTAAACCGAATATTAAAGAGATTATAACAATATAAAGTGGAGTTTAAGAAATGACAACTTCATCATTACATACAAAAGATTAATACATGGTTCGATCGTATTACAAAATTTGACAAAGTCATCATACTTAACGATAATAGTTCTACTAACTGATACATTCAGTTTAGCAATTACAAGATGAAGAACAACAACGAAATACAACGATAGAAATAAAAATACATAGAATACTAAGAGTCACGAGGGGACCCTCGTGGCTCGGGTGGTGGGGTCTCCCCAAAAACAGCCAACACATCTACAACATCACATGACCTCTCATCGATCATCCCCACTCTAAGCATCTCCTCCCAATGTGTGTAGGCCCATCGCCTCATTTCATAAAAATCCTTCTCAAGTCTTTCATTATACATATCAGCAAACATTAAAGCCAACCCCTTGTCTTCCAACTTATGCCTTAACCTCTTATTTTCACCTCTAAGACCCTCATTATCTAATTCTCGAACACGCTTACCCAACATAGCCACTTCACGGTCTGTCTTGTCAACATGATGTTCTACTACCCCCAAATCAAAATCAAGCAAATCCATACGACCATGCCCAATTTTGTCTCTAGATATAGCACTAGCACCCTCGAGTTCCCTTACCCTCATTTTGCTCTCTAAAAGTCTATCTCTACCATGAATAGAGTTAATATCTCTCCTCATATACCCAGGTACTAAATCCTCGGGCTCATAAGCAGTGGGAGCAGCCGAAGATGATCCACCCCTCTCGTGGATAATCCTAGGAAATCGGCGTTCCAAGAGGGGAACCTGTCTAATGGTGCCAACAGTGGCAGCCTCTTCAAACTCAGGTTCTGAATTAGATGATGTGTCAGGTATAGATGGTGGTGGATAAGGAGAAGCAGGTGCCTCATAAGGATAGATAAGTTCAGGTTCATCACCCTCTTCATCTGAACTCGCATTATGGAGTATCAACACATTCCCCTCTTCTTCCTCTTCTTGTTCCTCTTCCTCTTCCTCTTCTTCTTCTTCTTGTTCCTCTTCCTCTTCTTCTTCTTCTTCTTGATTTTCAAGATCATTATTAGGGAAGCCGAATACGTGATTAGGTGATAGAGGAACTGGTAGAGGTTCTTCCGGTGCAAGCTCGGGTTGAGCTGGCTCGTCCTCCGGAATGTCTACCTCATGATCAGGTGGGAGTGGAAGTGCCATGATGAATCTGAAAAATCATATATATACATATAATTAGTATCAAGAAGAGAAATATTATCATGAAAATAATATTTGTGTAAGTAAGTGAGTGAATAATGATGCTTTGTGAACAAGCAAGATGATCGATAAATATTACATATACAAATGATAATATTTATTTTACGCATACACATAACAACGGTGCAATCAAGAGATGTGCATAAAGTTTTTGAATAATAAACAAAATAATAATAATGTTTACTAATAGCATAAATAATAAGAAATCTTGTGCATAAAGATTTTATATTTATAAGTGATATTTCACGGATTAACGGTCGAGTTAAGAAATAATTATAATGTTTATATAATTATTATAGAATGATCAAGATATATATATATATATATATATACGAGGGAGAATTAGGAAGCTCGGGAGTAGGCGCGCATGGATATCGATCAAGATGATGGAGGCTCAAGTTTTTGAAGAAAAGTATAAGTAAAAATGATTATAGTCTAGGTTTTTAAAACAAAAGACCTAGTTCACTATAATTTGTGCTCTGGTACCAATCTATAACACCCCCATTTTAGCTATGCAGCGGAATACAACATAGGGTGCTATATATTAGTCACATTGTACAATTATAGTAAACAACTTTAAAACAAAGCCGTTTTTAAAATTCACATTCAATAATTCATCAGAGTCAACAAGGTCCCAAAATTTTTTGACATAGTCAAAAGATACATAAGTTTTAGAAGTTTAGAACATTATCGAATGAAACTTTTATTTAAACATGAGCCATCATATAGATATCCATTTCTTGCGTCGCCCATCCAAGCCGAAAGTCACTTACGGACCTGAGATAAAACATGCTAAAAAGTCAACATAAAGTTGAGTGAATTCATAGAGTTTAATAAGTAATAAGTTGAATACAAGTATTTTTTTCATCGGGCGACAAGTTATGCATATACAAGTCATATAATATGATTATAGTATCAAGCTCATGACCCCGAACCTTGACGTAATTTAATATGCCCTAAGGAGGTAAGTTTGCCAATTTACCTAAATCTCTCAATATTATGCTACCCGTTGAGCATGAGCGCGACTCATCCGGACAGGCTTGTCAAACCAAATATGCATATTCATAATATTAGCGTTTCCCACGGAATTAACGGTTCATGATGTTAGGGACTTTTAATGGCAAGGCTACTCAAAAACTATAATCATGTAATCGGGTCCAGCATACCAAAAGCTACTTGTATTCAGTTTTAAAAACTAGCATGTATCCCCCTCGCGAGGTTTATAAAGCATTAAAATAAGTAAAGGCGAGGCTATGAACTCACCGTGAATAAAGGAAGTAGTGTACAACAAACAAGTGAAGAAAATAGCCGCAAAGCTCTACGATGAACCTAAATAGATATACGCTTGTCTTAGGTTTTTAAAATAAAAATTGATGCAATTTAGTTATATAAGTTATGATCTTAATTATGCTTGGTACATAATTCCTAGATATTACAAGTTTTAGTTTAGCATTTAAAAGTTATCAAAATTCAAGTAATAATCCTATACTTGTCCCTAAGTCCAATCATGTATTATAAAAGTCCAAGATTAGTCTAAGGTTCAATTTTTAGCCCATGGGTCAAGTTTTAGCCAAAAAGTTCACATTAAACCTGAGGGTTCAAAAATATATTAGGTGGTCCAAAAATGTATCAAAGGTCCAATTTTTATAAAGTTTAAAACATGTTTATACTTTTTATACCAATGCTGATGGAAATTTTAGTAACTTGTTTACTTCCAAAAATCCGTTACTTGCAAACCGTAAGTCAAAAAATTAAGTTCTTTATATCCCGGGAAAGGTATTCATCTGTACTAACAAGTTTTGTGGGTCCCACTTGGTCAAAAATTACATAGCAGTAGCTAAATTATCAATTTGTCCACACTATTCAGTCCAGCAGTTTTCATAATTACAACAGTCCCACTAAAAATACAATATCTGGAGTTCTACAAATCAAAATGATCCCATTCTTGCGGCCACGTTTAAGTTAAGATGTTATCTACAACTTTTATTCTTTGAGTAACAGTGGGTTATTCACACAAAAAATGACTTTTGCACGTTTCAAATCTGTTACTCAGGTTGTGACATGTTTTACGAAAACATTTCTAATTTAATCATCGTAATGAGTTATTCAATGAAATTCCCGTCAAAACGACCGCAAGACATAGATCTAAAACCTCATATTTTTAGTTTATGTCCAATGTTTACTGATTAGTACAGTTTACTCCATCTTTTCCGTTGGTTCAGAATCACAGTTTGCAGGTCTAGTCCTTTAGGGTTTTCATTGTGTTTTAAATCATGTACCAAGCCTATCTAAGCATAACAACTTATATAATGTTCAAATACACCAAGATATATAATTTTTACAGTAGTGAAATGATAAGAATAAATAAAGTTGGTGAGGAGTTTCTTACAAAAGTGATGAACAAGATTTGATGACAAGAAGAAAGGACTAGTGGTTTTCAAACAACACCACCAATGAGTAATCTTTGAGAGCACCAAAAGGAGAGCTTTTAGAGGATCATGGAGAACTTCAATCTACAGCCACAATATCACTTTGTGAGCCAAAAATATAGTAGAAAGAAAGATCTTGAAGGATGATAAATAGAGATCAAGATTTAGGTTACAATACTTGTACCTTTTCTCTAATTCATGATCACTAAATTTTCTTGTCACCAACACTTCTTGGAAGATCTTGAGTACTTGAAAACTTGAGATTATTCACCAACAAAACTCTTGAAGTGAATACCTACAAGAAGCAAAAGATCAAGGATTGAGTTAGCATCAATAGATCACCATTCTTTGTACAAAATTTTCAATAGAAAATCAAGATATGATGGTCCTTGTGTGCTTGAATACCCACGGCAAGGAGAGGGAGAGTGTGCAGATTTTTGATCTAATTTGCATGTAATAGTGATAGTGGAAGTGAGATAGTGGAAGTGTTGGAGCTTATGGAAGTTTTTAACTCAACACTTGTATTAACTATTGGACAAGTGTTGAGACTAGGGGTCTCTAGGCGTTACATACTATGTAACAAGAGATAAAATGCAGATTTTTGGTTATTGAAACATTATAGAGTGGTTTGTGTAGTGTTGGTTGCTCCCGGTACTCAAACGTAGGGTTTTTAAGACACGTAACGCAATACCGGGTAACGTAAAATATAAAAACTTCCAAAAATATTGAAATTTGTTTTCAAGACATATTTTTGTAATTTAGATGAGTGGTGAGATCATCGGAAGGTTTAGATGTGGTTAGAACATAAAAACGAGGGTTTAGAACGCGTAAGACGTAAAAGGTGCAAGGTTTACGTAAAAATGGAAAAAGTGAGAAGTGACTTTTAAAATAGGATAATAATGACATGAATTTACGAAAGGTTACATGTTGTGATACCAAACCCCAGCGACTTCATCTTCCGCTGCGACCCGATTTTGGGGCTGTGATAGATTGGTATCAGAGCCTTGGTTATAGAGAACTGGGTATTTTTAAAACCTAGACTATAACTAATTTTACGAAAACTTAACCCTATGACCGCTACGTGCCTGCCTGCCAAGCTGATGCCTCACTTGTGATTTGTTTGCTGACATATTTGATGAGATTTGTGTCTTATTATCGGATCAAATATACACACTCATTTTCGTTGATTACTATAATTATCTTCCATATAAGTATGCTTACGTATCGTACACGTCACAACGTTACGCCTTTCCTTACGTAATCTCATCCTTCGACATCGAGTTTGGTCACTTGTCTTAGTCTTTCAAAACATATTTTAAATGTGAGGGACATATTATTAGTATAACTGAGCTGAGCATTTCAAATTTATTGATCCTCGGTGGAATATAGACTGATCACCTATATTCGAACAGGGACAGTGGGACATAGCCTGATCACCTATGTCCGACTCAGAGGTGAATTTTGCAATACTGAGAGTAGTTATAATGAAATTATGTTCGGGTTGGTTTTTGATTTTGGAAATGGTAAAGTTTTGCGTGTGTACACGGACATGGAATATTACTTCCACACACACAACACACTGGCATCACAACACCGCATGAACCATAATGCTCCTGGCACCGCTATATTTCTCCATTATATGGAATTCCTGTTTGTCGCCGTCTGGCCGTAGTTTGCATCGGGTCGGGTTAGACCCGATTGACACCGTTTGAATTCGAGTTACTTATTTGTAACATCTTAAGAGCGTAATAAGCCCGTCTGAGCTTATTGGAGTGTTTGGATTTGATTTTGATACGTTTGGATTGGATATTGGATATGTTGGATTTGGTTTTGGTTCTGATTGAATTTGGATTGTTCGATGTTAGGATTTTGGACGTCATCCTGGATTTGGATTTGATGGTCAGCCTCGCTTCATTGGGAGTCTTGTTACAGTCACCTCTACCATAAGCCTTGTGCTCAATCGTTGTTGTTCAATCAAGGTTGTACCTTCCGTGTTAAGTACTATGTACATTACTGATTTAACAGACTGATTGCTAGTAGCAATCAACATCTCCCCTCAGGGTTGTACTCTGAACTCGCTAAACTCTCCTTTTGGCAGACAGTCCGCAGCCAGCAGAAATCCCGAGACTCTAAGGAGTAACCTGAATCGCGTTCCTTGGGACAAACACCTAATTCTCCTCTCGTCTCTCGGGAATACATTTATCTTTGCTAACCTCTTATAAGATAATAAACTGTTTTTCCATTAATTTACAAACCGCCTTTGATTTTCCTACCGACCATTTGCGGTCATCCTACAAAATGTTTTATTGCTATTTCACGAAAATCAAAATTTTGATCTTACTACCATCTTAAATGGAGAACTGTTTTCCTATTACGATGCTATGAATCAAACTGAAAATCAGAATTTTGACCTTGCTAAAATTTTATAAACGATGAATTGTTTTCCTATTATCCTATAAGCTGTTTCATAAATCATTTCACAAATCATTTTGTAAGATGATTTGTTGTTTTGCTACTATATCAGAAGCTAGACCTCAGGAGCGAATCCCGCATCTCTACCTGAGTAATCAAGTGTGGCAATGGTTTGGATAGACACCTCCAATTGGCCAAATTCTTTTATGACGATATCTACGACTCTAGTATTTCAAACGGCACCGTGTGAAGTGCTTTGTGGTCAATCGCCGAATTGTTAAGTAGAAGTTGGAGATACCCAACTTACTAGCCCTGAACTTGTTCATGAGACTACCGAGAAGATCGTTTAGATCAGAATCGAGTTGCAAACTGCTCACAAATTGTCAAAAGAGTTATGCAGACAAATGACGTAAACCTCTTGAATTGAATCGCGAGGTCGCGATTCCGTTTAAGGAGGTGAGACTGTGATAACCCGTAATTTTCCATGTCAATATTTATTTTCAAACTCCAATTTACGAATTTGAAATTTAACAAGAGCACTTTTCACGTATAACACTTTAATTAAATAAACGTAAAACAAGAAATGTCTTTCTTCTGCACTAGGACTTTAGGATATATTTAGTTCACATTGCTCCAGTACCTTGCTCCTACTCCGGTTCACAATTTTAAACACTAAAACAATTTCTTTTTCTTTATTTACTTACGGTTGTCAATTCAACAAACGCTATTCGTAATTTAAAATTTAACACTTGATATATCCAATTCTCCCAACGATTATTTCCAACGTATTTTTATACTTCCTAAAAGATTACCAAAGTTCCAAAAATATTTCCTGACACCTAAGGTAATTTTTTATATCTTACGTTTGATTACGTATAATTTACGTAATCACCAAACCAACAACCAATACCTATTTTTAACACCCAATACATACAAAGTATACACTCTTGTATCAAAACAAGTCATCTACTCCAAAAATGTCACATGTGCCGCCCCCTCCCCCCCCTTGTTCCATAATTAATTACTAGACAAGAGTTACACAACATTTATTTAGCCAACACTATCCTTAAAACATGGAGCCCCAAAACACAAAGGGTGGCTTGACCAAGCCAATGTTCCCCCTCTAGCCCCCATTCGGCCTAAACACATCAACCAAGCCAATGATGAAATTTGACCCAACTATTCAAGCCTTGAAAACTCCCTAGTATAAATAAGAGTTCAAGTATCAATTTCTTGCACTAACTAGTTCAAGAGGAAAAGTATATATCCTCCGCTTGTTACACATAAATTCGACACTCATAGAGGAGCAAGGGAAGCAAAGATCTTGATTGGCTAATCCTAGTATAATTAGAATGCTTTAGTAAGGGTTTTGGAACAATAATATTGGGTTAATCAAGTGTCTTATATCCTCATCTCCTTTTTTAAGTGATCTTTACATTGTTAAACTTCATGCATTTCATGTCATAATGCAAGTTCAAGTGTATATACTTAGTTTATCACTTGGTACATGTTGACAAAGCTTTGTATCCACAATGATCTTTTAACAAAAGGCTATGTTTTAAACAAGTTTTGATCACAAGCAAACAAGTTGGTATAATCTCAACAAGGAACTGAAGAGGAAAACATCATATATATGTGTGTTAGTAAACTTGTGATTTTTACCAACCTTGATGATCATTTACATGAACTCTTGAATATTGTTAATTTTATTGTTAGATCACTTTTGTTATGTTGAGAAGTTGGGGGATGAACTAGGACTAGATTTGGAGTTGTTGTTAAGTGGTTATAATAGCTAGAAGATTAGGAAAAATAGTTTGACGCATTTGATAATGAATCTGTCCCGTTTTGGTTAATACAGAAAAATCAGTAGTGTAGTGACAAGTTTAGGCTAGAATATAGAAAATAAACTCAATAATGAAAACGTAGCCGCTTGAATGGGTTAAAGCGGACTTATAACGAAAAAGATACGGTAGTTTCAATTTATACGACTAAAACTAAATTTTCAGAAAAATGGTTGAAGCTGTTAGGAATTTTGAGTAATGAAAACTGATGATAAATGGTAACTAGACTAGCCGAGACCTTAGAAATCCGATAGTATACTTAAATACCCTCGCGGGGATAGGTAAAACTTAAAAAACGGAGCTACGAAGAAAAAGTTATGGCCTAATGAAAGTTTACGACGACATATAAGTTGACAGCTTATATTTTTGCTATTAGAAAAGCTGTTAGAATTATTTATAGTGGATTTTGGACCCTTTTGAGTATATGTTGGCTAAAATGACGTAAACGGAAATGGTAGAACAATATATACACTCATTAGGCGCGTTAGAGATTTTCAAAATATCTATTAACATGACGACTAAAATTTGATCACAAGATTTCCAATTTACGTTTTCTAAAAAGGGTGATTTTCTAAATAAACGATCAAATTGACGCAACTATATTTTTGACGATAAACATTACAACAAACATGTACAAGTGATAAAGTAGAGTATGAACTTGTATGCACGACATCATTCCATGACTTAAATCATATCATTCATATTAGGTTGCGAGTGGTTTCCGAGTACGTTGTGCCTATATATCTTGGAACTGTCGTGCCATATGTCTTAAGACAATTGTGTTTTGCTTCTCGATGCCAGTCGTGTCAGTTGTGATCTTTGCGTTGCTGTGGCTAAGGTGAGTTCATGGCCCCTACTTTTACTGGTTTTTAAACTATTTTGGGGGAGAATACATGTTCGTTGTTTTTCACTAAATACAATGCCTTACAAATGTTTTTATGCTGTAAACTACTGTTTTACATGATTTTGGACATATATGTGTAATGATGCGATTATATGTTGTGACATGATTGTTTTGTGAGTATATGACGGCGCCACTGTTAACTCTTTGCTAAGGGCCCACAAGTTATAGGTTCAGTTGGTGTAACTATTAACTCTATGTTGAGAGCCCACAAGTTGATAGGTTTAGTTGGTGTAACTGTTAACTCTCTGTTGAGAGCCCACAAGTTGATAGGTTCAGTTGGTGCAACTGTTAACTCTCTTTGAGAGCCCACATGTTGATAGATCTATCGGGGTAGCTTCCCACGTGATATTGGTTATGAGTATTGATGAACATAATAGGTTCATTTGGTGCGTTACTATATGAATGTGGTATCTGTATGACTGATTTTGGTTCGAGATGTTTTGGATGATGATATTGTTTGCGGATTGGTTTTGGAACTGTGATTTAGACAGGGTGAGTCTATTTGAACTTGACTTGTCGTGCATGATGTTTGAACTCGGAAATCTTTTGGTTAAACAATATTGTTTTAAACTAAAACCTATGAACTCACCAACCTCGTGTTGACCCGTTTTAGCATGTATTTTCAGGTTCTTAAAGTATTAGCTCTCATTTGGCGGTAGTTGGCATGGCATGGCATGGTTATAAGATCAAGAAACGCTGATATTCATTTGGGGACCGCTTTACTTATTTTATGGGCCTATTTCCACACAAAAAATTTAATAATGTAAATTTAATACTTTTGTTAATGAATTATATTCTAAATGATTGTGGTGAAAAACCGTTCTTTGTACTTGTGTTGTGATACCAATTGAGTAGCACCCCAACGACTTCATCTTCTGCTGCGACCCGATTTTGGGGGTGTGACACGGAATGTTATGTTTCAAAAACAGAAGTTAGGTCCCGCTCTGTGGAGGGATATGTGACTTCATCATGCACGAGTCCCATAAATCTAAATACTCCATCCACCCAGGAGCCGAAAAAAAGTAAATCGATCTGAAGAAACTCTACTGGTGGCCCAATATGAAAGCTGACATTGCAACATATGTTAGTCAATGTTTAACATGCTCAAAGGTCAAAGCTGAACATTAGCGACCATCGGGTTTACTTGTACAACCCGAAATTCCCGAATGGAAATGGGATGGCATAACGATGGATTTCATTACAAAACTGCCAAGGACATCTAGCGGTTTCGACACCTTTTGGGTAATCGTTGATCGTCTCACCAAGTCCGCCCACTTCCTACCGATCAAGGAAAACGATAGCATGGATAAACTTGCAAGGTTATACGTGAAAGAAATAGTTGCACGACATGGAGTCCCAATTTCTATCATCTCTGACAGAGTCAGTTGTTTCACGTCAAACTTCTGGAGATCATTGCAAGATGCATTGGGTACTGATCTCGATATGAGCACTGCATATCATCCTCAAACAGATGGTCAAAGTGAAAGATCCATCCAAACCCTAGAGGACATGCTACGAGCGTGTGTGATAGACTTTGGAAATGGCTGGGATAGGCATCTGCCGTTAGCCGAGTTTTCCTACAATAATAGCAATCAGACAAGCATCAAAGCTGCACCTTATGAGGCACTTTATGGTCGAAAGTGCAGATCACCTTTATGCTGGACTGAAGTCGGGGAAAGCCAGCTCACTGGTCCCGAACTAGTATCGGAGACCACTGAGAAGATTGTGCAAATCAAGAGCCGAATGCAAGCGGCTCGAGACCGTCAGAAAAGGTATGCTGACATGAGACGAAAACCACTTGAGTTCCAAGTTGGTGACCACGTCATGTTAAAGGTCTCGCCATGGAAAGGCGTGATTCATTTTGGAAAATGTGGGAAATTAAATCCCCGCTACATTGGACCTTTCAAAATCATCACCAGAATCGGGCCGGTAGCTTACCGACTCGAGCTACCGTCAGAACTCAGCTCTGTACACAACGTGTTTCATGTGAGCAATCTGAAGAAATGTCTCTCAAATGAAACCCTTGCCATTCATCTAGAGGAAATCCAAGTGGACGAGAGACTAAATTTCATCGAAGAACCTGTCGAGATAATGGATCGGGATATCAAACGGCTTAAACAAAGCCGCATTCCTATTGTTAAAGTTCGCTGAAACTCTCAAAGAGGTCCCGAATACACGTGGGAACGCGAGGACGAGATCAAACGCAGATACCCACACCTTTTCTCAAATTTATCGGGTAACTCTAAGTGAAAACCGAGGACGGTTTTCCTTCTAAGACGGGGAGGATGTTACAAATGGTAATTTTCACACTAATATTTTAATAATAAATGTTTATGTAACACCCCAACCCGACCTTGGTCAAGATGCCACATTATGGTGTCTATCAGAACATACAAAATAAACGCAAGCGGAAGACTTCATAAATAAACTAAATTCAAGAACATCATGACTTACAAATTACAAGCTCCCGAAAAGTCTAAACGAATATCAATGAAATGAAAATAAAATAAAATATCCAAACATATGTCTAATCAGAATTCCAAAACAATGGGGAATCTAAACAAGGTAGGTCTTCTAACTCCTACTCTCATCACTCTTGCCCAACATCCCGCCTATTACCTGCCGCATGGAAAAGAAAACGCAGCTGAGCTTAAAGAGCCCAGTGAACCGAATATGAATCATACGAATCAAAAGCATAGATATCATGAGTCAGATAGTCATATTAAATCAAGAGTCAAAATAAGAACGGAAACGAACGCGTCTAAACAAGACACTCAAATAGACCAAAGAATCATATAAGATAGCCACGAGCCTGTCAAAACAGGACACTCAAATAGACCACATAATCACATATACATATCATATCAAATCATAAGTGTACGGAGAAGGGAGGCCTCTAAGTACCAAATAGTGAGTGGGGTGTAGGGCACACACAAGCCAGTCACCAATCATATCATAATCATCATAAATCATATCAAATTACATATATCTAGGATGCATCCATACGCCCCCAACAAAACAAATCATATATATACCCTGTACTAGACATATATACACATATATCATAATGGCCAAGTGATCACATAACATATCATATCATATCATATCAAATGGGGACGCCGTGGATCAATCACACCTCCACAGAAAGTGTCATGCCATTGGTGCCTCAATGACATGGCCATGGTACTTCCATGGCTAGTTAGCTCGGGCGACTAAACAAAACAAATCATCTTATGTCATAGAATCATATCAAAGGGAATCTTAGCAATGGCTCATATCAACTGAATCATAACAAAGGATCACATAAATAGGATCATAGCAAAGCTCATATCAAAAGGGATCATAGTAAAGGATCATAGCAAAGGATCATAGCAAAGCGAACGAAACAAGGTCAAGGATCAAGAGTTATGAGAGAAGACACCCTTACTGAGAAAAGGTAGAATATCTGTACCTTATGCAACGCAACCAACAAAATAAGAAAGCACACCGAAATAGGGATCACTCATTCTTCACCGA
The DNA here is from genome assembly GCA_021014915.2 of Artemisia tridentata subsp. tridentata. Lineage (NCBI taxonomy): Eukaryota > Viridiplantae > Streptophyta > Magnoliopsida > Asterales > Asteraceae > Artemisia > Artemisia tridentata. Next base: position 290,586,772 of record CP139506.1, read on the forward strand.
ACCTATACAATTTAATGATCACGTATTACTTATAAGCTCATTTTACAAGTTTACTGCTGATAGTTATTTAGGTTTCACATTTATGGTTTCTTTCTAATTTTAGAAACTTCGCATTTTTAGTAACTTTCTATTTTTAGCAACTTTCTATTTTTAAAAAGTTTTCATATTTAGTAAGTTTCCTGATTTAGTAAGTTCCCCTAATAAGTAAGTTTCCCGATTAATGACTTTTAAGGTTATAAATGATAATTATGTAAATTCAAGGACTTTATTATGACCAACATTATAGTTTAGGTTTTAATAAGACGACTTATAATAGTTTGGGGTTTAAAGTACCAATACAGCAAGGTTTAGGGTCTAAAATGTAAATTATATAATTATGACCAATTCTGAATTCATAGATCTCATGCACCCCAATTAAACACACCCATGCACCCTTAATTTACTTCGTTTATATAAAATGCAACTCGACCCTAAAAATTACTCCAAACCCCTTTTTAATCAAACCAATCTCGACTCCTTTCCCCCCCTTCGTTAACCTTTTATACGAGACGAAAATCACACCGAGAAAACCCTTTTTGAATCAACACAAATAACCACCATCGACCTATGTTCTTCCTAGCTTACTAACTCTTAATTCAACACTAATAACACACTCTCGAACACACCCATGCAAACACAATCTGGTCGACATTCACATGCAAACACAACTTCAAAATAACCACTTAACACCTCTCATGAAATAACAAATTTAACCCTCCTAACGTCTACTCTTTCCATTTTATTTATACACTTAGACAAACCTGTTTTACACCCTTCGCTCGCCTATATTTACATGTACACACATACTCAAAACAAAGCCCATTCGATACACATATATGAACCCTAATAACACGCATCATTCTGGTTTTCAAATAGTCCCATTTGACATTACTAACACACTCGGACACACATGTAAATACCACCCATTCGACCCACATATTAACAGATTCAAAACATCCCTATTCGACTTATTAATTTCTACACATACATGCAATCCTCATCATTTAATACGTATAATATAGGTTTAAATAGCATGCATGAAAATTGATTCCAAAAAGCCTTATACTCCATACCTCGACACACATATATGTATCATCTAATTCATGAGTTTAAAGATCCAGTTTTTGGTTATATATAGCGATCAAATATAAATCCAACACCATATTCTTATGTTCTTTAATACTGTTTCAAATGGCAATTTAAAACCATATATCGACCTAATATGTATATATATATATATATATATATATATATATATATATATATATATATATATATATATATATATATATATATATATATATATATATATATTATTTCATGTGTTCAATATTCATACTTCATGCAATCTGTTCCAGGTTTTAGATGCATATCTATGACCAAAATAACTTGTACAAAACTGATTCGAAAGGCCAAACTACACCTTATGTCGACCTATTGTATCCAGCATCTCATGCATTAACATTTACCATTTAATGTGATAAAAAAGGCCTTCCATTTGCGTATACATTAGATCGACCACAACTGGTTTTAGGTTACAATTTTTATTAACATATCACATATATATGTCGAGCAAAACAAGGTTAAGAGTGGTGATACCTTGGGCGATTTAGAAGAAAGAACAAGAACAAAAAGGAACCCCAAAATCAGAAACCTATTCGAATAAATCAATCCTCCTCGAACACAGTATATACCATGATCAAAACAACCTTGATATGCCCTTTATAACCTTCACAAACCACCTTTTTGTACTACTTGAAAGCTTCTCCAAATGTGCAGCCAACTTGTGTTATTCTTAGGGTTTTTGTATGTGAGTTTTGATGTGCATGTTTCGAATGATATATAGATAAATAAAGGGATAAGTTTGTTGGAAAAGTGGCCGATCAAGAGGGGGGGGGGGTCAAATGCAGACCTTATCTTATTCCAAAACACAATGCACCTAGACCTTTATCATGAACCAATGGGGTGTACAAATTTTAAAAAGAATTCGGCCCCTATGAGCATACATTATAACTTTTGATATGTATACTTATTGTGTCATGTCTGTCGATTAATATAGTACTTAGATTATAGTGTTTGTATTTTGTAATTCTCATGTTGTAGCTTCTAGTTAATAAAATTGTGTTCGGGTTTAATGTTCAACTTAGTAACGGATTTTTAGAACCCACGTTTTAGGTTATTATAATTCTTCCCCTTTAAAAGAAAATTTTCGTCTTCGAAATTTGACGTACGAAAATCAAATGAATACGTACCGAATCACGAAAAGAAATGTGGATAGCTAGCTCGCATTGATTCTTCGGTTTCCCAAGTAGCCTCGCTCTCGGGGTGATTCCTCCAAAGAATCTTAACGAATGGAATAGTTTTATTTCTCATGACCCGATCCTGATGCTCCAAAATAGCCTCAGGCTCCTCAATATACGACAAATCTTCTCGAATCTGATCCAAAGGATAAGTAACAACATGGAGCGGATGATAATTGTATCCCCTCAGAAGAGATACATGAAACACATTATGGACATGAGCAAGTTGCGGAGGAAGTGCCAAACGATAAGAAACTTCACCAACTCAGTCTAAAATCTTAAACGGACCATTGAAGCGCGGACTAAGTTTCCCTTTAATACCAAAACGTTTAACACCACGAAAAGGAGAAACTTTAAGAAAAACATGATCACCAGGACTAAATTCCAACGCACGACGACGACGATCAGCATAACTTTTCTGTCGAGCCCTAGCCTCCCTGAGTTTCTCCTTATCAATGACGACCTTCTCATTAGTTACCTCAATCAACTCGGGACCTTCAATGAGTCGTTCTCCAACCTCATTCCAACAGATAGGAGCCCTACACTTCCGCCCGTACAACAGCTCGAAAGGAGCCCCTTTTATACTGGCATGCCAACTGTTGTTGTAGGCAAACTCAACCAAACACATATAATCATCCCAATGTCCCGACCATTCTAGAGCACACGATCTCAACATGTCTCCCAAAGTCTGAATGGTGCGTTCCGACTGCCCATCGGTCTAAGGATGAAACGCCGTACTAAACTTAAGCCGAGTACCCCAAGCCTTGTGCAAACCTTTCCAGAAACGTGAAGTGAAACGTGGATCTCTATCAGATACAATAGCTATTGGAGTGCCATGCAAACGAACAATTTCCTGCTGAAAGATTTGTGCCAACTTGCTACCCGAATAGTCTTTTCGAATAGGCAGAAAATGAGCGGATTTAGTCAGACGATCGACAACAACCCAAATGGCGTCATGCTTCTTCTGTGTGCGAGGTAAACCTGTAACAAAATCTATGGAAATCTGTTCCCACTTCCAAGTAGGAATCTCCAGAGGCTGCAGAAGACCACTAGCACGCTGATGTTCGATCTTAACCTGCTGAAAGGTCATACACTTGGCCACAAACATCGCCACGTCCTGCTTCATGCCGTTCCACCAGAAGTGCCGCTTCAAATCTCTATACATCTTTGTAGAACCCGGGTGAATAGTGAAAGGAGAACTGTGTGCCTCGGATAATACAGCTTCGCGAATAGAAGGATCATTAGGAGCACACAACCAATCACCATACTACACAATCCCATCATCGTCAACACGAAATTCCGTCTGTTTTCCTTCTCCCACATTCTGAACGATAGACCATAACTTACCATCGTCTTTCTAAGCTTCTTTAATTCGCAACATAAGATTAGATTCCACCTTCAAATTAGCCCAGTAATCATCATACCTACGAATACACAACTAAACCTCCATGAGTTCTAAGTCATTGAGTATCCTAGGCTTGATCTCAAGACTAACAATCATCCCCGACTTCCTACTAAGAGCATCTGCTACTACATTCGCCTTACCCGAATGGTACTGAATGTTAGCATCATAGTCCTTCAAAAGTTCTAACCAACGCCGCTGCCTCATATTTAACTCCTTTTGGGTGAAGATATACTTTAGGCTTTTGTGATCACTGAAAATGTCACACGTCTCACCATATAAGTAATGTCTCCAAATTTTGAGTGCAAAAACTACAGTTGCTAACTCCAAGTCATGCGTCGGATAATTCCCCTCGTACGGTTTCAATTGTCTGGATGCATAGGCGATAACCTTCCCATGCTGCATAAGAACACATCCTAGACCTTTCTTTGAAGCATCACTGTAAATCTGAAAACCACCGGTACCTGACGGAAGAGTAAAAATAGGCGCAGAAACCAGTCTCTTCTTCAACTCCTCAAAACTTTTCTCCCTTTCATCAGTCCAAACAAACTTCTCACCTTTCCGCATCAGTTTCGTCAATGGCAAGGCTAAATGTGAGAATCCCTCCACAAATCTCCGGTAGTAGCCACCAAGCCCCAAGAAATACCTAGCTTCTGTCACATTCGTAGGTCTTGGCCACTTGGTGATCGCCTCAACCTTAGCCGGATCCATCTTAATCCCATCAGCCGATACAACATGACCCAAAAACGCCACTTGCTGCAACCAGAATTCACATTTAGAAAATTTCGCATACAACTTCTTCTGACGCAGGATTTCTAACATGATACGAAGATGCTCCTCATGTTTTTTCTTCACCTTAGAATAAATCAGAATGTCATCGATAAACACAATGATGAATTTATCAAGATACTCATGGAATACATGTTGCATCAAATCCATGAGGACAGCTGGATCATTTCCAAATGGTATAACTAAGAATTCGCAATGACCATAACGAGTACGGAAGGCGGTCTTAGGAACATCCTGTTCCTTCACACGCAGATGGTGATATCCGGATCTCAAATCAATTTTAGAAAAGAATTTAGCTCCTTGAAGCTGATCAAATAAATTGTCAACGGAAGCAAATTGGCAGAGTGGATTTTATCGGTAAAACGTAGAGGATAGCTCAGAAATTCGTGATCTATAATCACATGATTCTTCATAGGGGTCGAAATAGATAAGGCATAATTTAATGGTGTTGCAGTCATATTAAGATATTTGGCAAATGAAAGGGAAACCATCGAATGTGTAGCACCCGTATCAAATAAAACAAATACTGAACGATCATATAAATAAAGAGTGCCCGTAACGATACCTGAGGCACTAGCCGTCTGATCCCTGGTCAAGCCGTATACCCGACCCTTGGTAGTTGGCTGACGATCATTCCCCCTGTTTTTGTTACTACCAGCCTTTGGACAATCCCTAGCCATGAGTCCCATCTGACCGCAAATAAAACAAGCACTAGAAGCCCGATGACACCTCCCAGAATGTAACTTCCCACAAGTGCTGCAAGGAGGAGGAGGAACATAATCCATTTGACCAGATGAAGCCGAAGTGCGGTTGCTCTGCTGACCACGGTGCTGCTGGTCCCGATGTTGCTGATCATGATGCTGTTGGTCGGGTCCCGATCTCTGATTGTTGTAGCCATACCTGTCATTTCCCCTTCTGTCATAACCCCGCTGATCATTTCCCCTAGAATCATTTCCGCGCTGGTTGTTCCCTTGAACTGGTCGTACACGATCACCATCCCTATACCTCTCCACATCCTGTCTAGCTCTCTCTTGCATAATCTCAATGTTACGAACCACATTAGCCACCTGTGCTACATCCTTAAACTGGATATTCACAATCACATATAGAAGATCGTTACGAAGAGCCCACTTGAACTTATTTGCCTGCTCCTCCTGGGTTCCCGCCATGGCTCCCAAGAAACCCGCCAGACGAAGAAACCTCTTCATGAACTCTGTGCTCGTCTCCCTCTCAAACTGGTAAATAGAATGGTACTCCCTCTCAAACTTCTCTTTTTCTGATCTCGGAAAATACTGAAGATAGAAAGTGTCACGGAAATCGTTGCATGACAGAGCAGCAACGACGTCATCTCCACCTTTCGCCTATTTATAAGCTTTCCACCAGCTGAGGGCATCTCCCTCAAACTTAGGGCTAGCCAGTCTAGCTTTAAACACATCATCACAGCCCAAGACCTCGAATATCTTTTCCATATGAGCAATCTAATTTTCTGCATCCACAAGAGCATTTGTAGAACTGAAAGAACGAGGCTTTTGTTTACAAAACCTCTCCAACCACGTATGAATGGTCACTGGTGGAGCACCAGCACCAGAACCACCACTTCCATTACCACTGGCCGTATTCTGACGGATCTGAGTCGCGATCCGTTCGGTAAGGCCCGGAATCAGTGCTTCTACAGTCCACTGAACTACAGCAGCAAATGCAGGGTTGGCACTGAAATCTTCGTTATGACGAGTGTTCACCATCTGAAAGGTCATAGACGAATTAGCGAAGAAAAAATGAAGTTAAGGAGAAAAATATGAAGAAAAGATCGTGTCAAAGCGAAACCTAATGTCTACCCAATCCTCACCGGTCAAAACCTAAGTCCTACAGGGCGAAACCTAAGGGTCCAGATTTTCACAGACCATAACTTATGAGCTACAAGTCGTAGCCTGGGCTCTGATACCATATTTGTAACACCCCAACCCGAACTTGGTCAAGATGCCACATTATGGTGTCTATCAGAACATACAAAATAAACGTAAACGGAAGACTTCATAAATAAAGTAAAGTCAAGAACATCATGACTTACAAATTACAAGCTCCCAAAAAGTCTAAATGAATATCAATGAAATGAAAATAAAATAAAATATCCAAACATATGTCTAATCAGAATTCCAAAACAATGGGGAATCTAAACAAGGTAGGTCTTCTAACTCCTACTCTCATCACTCTTGCCTAGCATCCCGCTTATTACCTGCCGCATGGAAAATAAGCATAAGTAACCTAATATGAATCATACGAATCAAAAGCATGGATATCATGAGTCAGATAGTCATAATAAATAAAGAGTCAAAATAAGAATGGCAATGAACGCATCTAAACGAGACACTCAAATAGACCAAAGAATCATATAGGATAGCCACGAGCCTGTCTAAACGAGACACTCGAATAGACCACATAATCACATATACATATCATATCAAATCATAAGTGTACGGAGAGGGGAGGGCTCTAAGTACCAAATAGTGAGTGGGATGTAGGGCACACACAAGACAATCAGCAATCATATCATAATCATCACAAATCATATCAAATCACATATACCTAGGATGCATCCATACGCCCCCCACAAAACAAATCATATATGTACCCTTTACTAGACAGATATACACATATATCATAATGGCCAAGTGATCATATATCATATCATATCATATCATATCATATCATATCATATCATATCATATCATATCAAATGGGGATGCCATGGATCAATCACACCTCCACAGAAAGTGTCATGCCATTGATGCCTCAATGACATGGCCATGGTACCTCCATGGCTAGTTAGCCCGGGCGAGTAAACAAAACAAATCATCTCATTTCATAGAATCATATCATAGTGAATCATAGCAATGGCTCATATCAACTGAATCATAACAAAGGATCACATAAATAAGATCATAGCAAAGCTCATATTAAAAGGGATCATAGCAAAGGATCATAGCAAAGCAAACGAAACAAGGTCAAGGATCAAGAGTCATGAGAGAAGACACCCTTACTGAGAAAGGGTAGAATATCTGTACCTTATGCAAAGCAATCAACAAAATAAGAAAGCACACCGGAACAGGGATCACTCCTTCTTCACCGAACCTATACAAATTAATGATCACGTATTACTTATAAGCTCATTTTACAAGTTTAATGATGATAGTTATTTAGGTTTCACATTTATAGTTTCTTTATATTTTTAGAAACTTCCCATTTTTAGTAACTTTCTATTTTTAGCAACTTTCTATTTTTAGCAACTTTCTATTTTTAAAAAGTTTCCATATGTAGTAAGTTTCCCGATTTAGTAAGTTCCCCTAATTATTAAGTTTCCCGATTAATGACTTTTAAGGTTATAAATGATAATTGTGTAAATTCAAGGACTTATTATGACCAACATTCTAGTTTAGGTTTTAATAAGACGACTTATAATAGTTTGGGGTTTAAAGTTCCAATACAGCAAGGTTCAGGGTCTAAAATGTAAATTATAAAATTATGACCAATTCTGAATTCATAGATCTCATGCACCAAAATTAAACACAACCATGCACCCTTATTTTACTTCGTTTATATAAAATGCAACTCGACCCTAAAAATTACTCGAAACCCCTTTCTAATCAAACCAACCTCGACTCCTTTCCCCCCCTTCGTTAACCTTTTATACGAGACCAAAATACACCGAGACAACCCTTTTTGAACCAACACAAATAACTACCATCGACCTATGCTCTTCCTGGCTTACTAACTCTTAAGTCAACACTAATAACACACTCTCGAACACACCCATGTAAACACAATCTGGTCATTATTCACATGCAAACACAACTTCTAAATAACCACTTAACACCTCTCATGAAATAACAAATTTAACCCTCCTAACGTCTAGTCTTTCCATTTGATTTATACACTTAGACAAACCTATTTTACAGCCTTCACTCACCTATATTTACATGAACACACATACTAAAAACAAAGCCCATTTGACACACATATTTGAACCCTAATAACACGCTTCATTCTGGTTTTCAAACAGTCCCATTTGACATTACTAACACACTCGAACACACATGTAAATACCACCCATTCAACCCATATATTAACAGATTTAAAACAGCCCTATTCGACTTATTAATTTCTACACACACATGCAATCCTCATCATTTAATACGTATAATATCGGTTTAAATAGCATGCATGAAAACTGATTCCAAAAAGCCTTATACTCCATACCTCGACACACATATATGTATCATCTAATTCATGAGTTTAAAGATCCAGTTTTTGGTTATATATAGCGATCAAATATAAATCCAACACCATATTCTTATGTTCTTTAATACTTATTCAAAGGGCAATTTAAAACCATATATCGACCTAATGTGTATATATATTATTTCACGTGTTCAATATTCATACTTCATGCGATCTGTTCCAGGATTTAGATGCATATCTATGACCAAAATAGCTTGTACAAAACTGATTCGAAAGGCCAAACTACACCTTATGTCGACCTATTGTATCCAGCATCTCATGCATTAACATTTACCATTTAATGTGATAAAAAAGGCCTTCCATTCGCATATACATTAGATCGACCACAACTGGTTTTAGGTTACAATTTTTATTAACATATCACATATATATGTCGAGCAAAACAAGGTTAAAAGTGGTGATACCTTGGGCGATTTAGACGAAAGAACAAGAACAAAAAGGAACCCCAAAATCATAAACCTATTCGAATAAACCAATCCTCCTCGAACACAATATATACCATGATCAAAAAAGCCTTGATATGCCCTTTATAATTTTCACAAACCACCTTTTTGTACTACTTGAAAGCTTCTCCAAATGTGCATCCAACTTGTGTTATTCTTAGGGTTTTTATGTGTGAGTTTTGATGTGCATGTTTCGAATGATATAGAGATAAATAGAGGGATAAGTTTGCTGGAAAAGTGGCCGATCAAGGGGGGTCAAATGCAGACCTTATCTTATTCCAAAACACAATGCACCAAGACCATTATCATGAACCAATGGGGTGTACAAATTTTAAAAAGAATTCGGCCCCTATGAGCATACATTATAACTTGTGATATGTATTGTATCATTTATGTCGATTAATATAGTACTTAGGTTATAGTGTTTTTATTTTGTAATTCTCATGTTGTAGCTTCTAGTTAATTAAATTGTGTCCGGGTTTAATGTTCAACTTAGTAGCGGATTTTTAGAACCCATGTTTTAGGTTATTATAGCTTATTTATTATTACACAACTGTCAAACTGAACACTTATGTGTTTACATATTTATTACGGGAAGCAAACCCGCATGCAGTAGCGTACAATAACTCACCAAAATTATTTAAATTTATCAGTAAAAGTGAGTTTATCACTTTCTGATAATTTTAGACACTAACGTAACGAAAACGAGAGGTTATCTTGTTTTTCTGAAAAACCGACACCACACGCGTACCGACACCACTTTAGTAGTGGTTAAATATTATAATTCATATTCGGAGTCAAAAAATTTTATTTCATATCAGTATTATAAAGCCGGCTCCAGATTTAAATTTTTCACGTTTACGTGAAACCGAGGTACCACAATTTTACCTCAGCTAAACAGAACACGGGATATACACAATACACTTTATAATTAAAACAAACAAATATACCCACTCTTTTCCCAGTCACCCACATGATATCTATCCCCTATACTCCTTTTTCTGTTTCTTCTTCCTTCTCTTCGATCACCACAACACACAACGCATCATCTTCTTTTTGACTTTCTTGGTGAAGAAAACCAAGAACACCCTACTATCCTCTCCCATCACCATCCATAGATGACTCTTTAACACCTTTCGAGTTTTCCCATTGTTTTGTCGGATCTTAAATCCGATCCAAATGGGTTAAACAACATTGAATTCAAGGCAAAGAGAGGGATATTAGCCAAGAATGGTGAAACCTCATCCTTGGATGATCAAAAGTAAGTCAAGAAATTGCCATGGATTGTCCCATAAGAGCACCAATTCCAGGAGAAGCAGCCACACCAAAACCTACTTCACCTCAATCATATACCTCAGTCGAAGGATTTAAAGAGAAGAAAAGGGTGTGTGGCTTGCTTGGAATTGGGTTGGACTCTTGTCATTCTTACCTGTAATCGATTCACTATCATCCTTTGTAAGGTTTAAATCTCACTCTTGTTGTTTTATTCATGGTACTCTCGAATTGTATAGCTTTATTTTGTTGTCGATATGATATTTTTTAGTCAATATTATGTTGATTAATATGTTGGTTTTGGTGTGGTTAAGGAAGTTTTGAAACTGGTAATGATGGAACACTATTTAGAAACTAATATTGGCTCAGAAACATGAGATGTTGTCGTTAATTTGGCTGTGTCGAATGTCCATGTTCATCTTGTTAATCGAGCCTTGAACCGAATGTTATGTTAGTTGTCTAAGAAGGAAATGTTTAGGCTAAGTCGAATTTGAGTCATTGTGGCTAGGATTGTGTTAAATCAAAGTGGCTGAGTCAAGTTCACACTTGGTTTATCTTGCATTTGTCCACATACATGTTCTTGTAAAAGATTTTCGAATGACTGTGGTTGTGTTAAGAGTTTTAATTAGTCGAATTGTGGTCTAAAAATGTGCTCGTAAAGTGTTTATGTTTTGGTTTGAAAGAAAATGTTGACACTCAAATATGAGTTTGGATCGAGTAGAATGAAGTACTCAAAATCCTTGCCTTTTTGCCGATATGGCTTACACTAGTACTCGGCACTTGAGTTGAGTTGTACTTGACTCAAAGATAAACCAAGAACTCGTGGTCTAAGTCATGTCATGTGGCCTTGATATTGTAGATCCCAGTTGAGCTTCACGATCTTATTAATTACTTTAGATATAAACCTAAAGCAATCGGTATAGAAACTGATCTTGAGTTGTATATCAAATATTATGCGGAACTTAATATTTTATCTTAAGAAGAATTAAGCACAAAACGAATTCTCAAACAACACTTCAATATATTAATACGATTGCTCGATAGCAATAGGGTTACAAGAAACCTTGAAGTGTAAAACAATAATGATACGTATATGTAACCTAACCCTAGATCCTCCTTTTATAGTGTAAAGAGTCCTAGTCGGTTTACAAGACTTTCTATACAAGAAAAATATTCTTACGTATCTTTTCTATACTTATCCTTAACATACTATACATGTCTAATAAGCAGCAGAGTAACTAGTCTAGCAGCAGAGTCTTCGTGGGCTAGCAGCAGAGTTACACTTTGCTTATTATTCCAATCCAGCAGAGTTTCAAAACAGCAGAGTTTTTAGTCTAATCAGCAGAGTCACTGAACTAATCAGCAGAGTTATACTTAGTGTATTTCTCGAACAGCAGCATCTTTAGACCCAACAATCCTCCCCTAAACTTGATATTTTTCTCCAAAAATCATCAAGTTTCCTTTAAATCCAGCTAATCACTAGGAGGATGCTTCCAAACACTTACTGTTTTGAAATCTTCTCTTGCAGAATCTTTCTATACTTCTCAATTAGCACACCTGCTTGATAATCTGATACAAATGGTCTTTGCAACATCAACTTTCCTGGTTGCATCATATCAGTGAGAACATCAACATTGTTGTAGAAAGGATAATCTTTTTCTATCAACATGTAAACACCAAGTCCACCATCTCCAATCAGTTCATGTACTCCACATGACTGATATAAGTACCACTTAACAACTTTCTTTGACCTTCTTAATTTTTCCCATTCAGTATACATTGCATCAGGCTCAAACATGTTACTCAGCCAAAGATAATGTACTCTATCAGGCACTGACTCTGGTTTCTTGTCACCATATCTTTCCTTGTAAAGTTCCCAGAGTTTTACAATATCATCTCTATCCATGTACTCCAGGATCTGATCAAATCTAACATATTTTTCACATTTCAAATTAGATCTCATAACCTCCCATTTAGCATCACAGACATCAAACACATCAGCAGTATAAGATATAATTGGATACTTTGTTGATAAGGGGACTGCATTGATTATCTCAGGTTCTGGCTGTGGTTTAGGTACTGGTTGTGGTTTATGAACTGTGAAGTCCATAATAGCTTTCATAGCATCAGCTTCTTTTTGTTTGTTCTTATAACAATCTTCAGTTTGAACTCTTCTTTTCTTTCTAGCACTCATCTTACTTCTTGTACCAGTCCTCTTATAACCAATGACTTCCTTAACTTCTTCCCTCTCAACCTCCATGGTTTGCTTGTCATCTTGCTTCTCCAAAACACTTCCAGATGCTTTCACATTATCAAATTCCATAACCTCTGGCTTTCTCTTCTTTTCAGTTTTGAAACCTTTTCTTGGATTCAGCATAGCATAGGTTTCATAAAATTCCTTTGTAATTATGGCATCTGATTTTCCCTTGAAATCCTTCATCTGATAATTTCTTGCATTCTTCAAATAATACTTCATATCATTAACTAATGCTTTCTTTGTAGATGACTTTGGTTTGTATCCATGCTTCTGTCCTTCTTTAATTCTCAGAATCAGCTCTTCCCACTTAGCTACTCTATTCTTTCTGAGTATAAACTCCACAATCTCTTCTGTCTTTTCATTTGCATCCAACTGCTCATCTTTCGTTATCAAGAAAGCTTGACCTCTTACAATCATATCAGAATCTAAGAAATATTGCAACTGTTCATTGAACTCTTCTTGATTAACCTCTTTAGATTTGGAGCTTTCCATAAATTCAAATATATTTCTTTCCTCATCAGCTGCCACACTCCTTTTCTCCTGCACTCTTCTCTGTATCAACAGCAGAGTCCTTTAACCCATCAGCAGAGTGTTCTGCTCCAGCAGAGTCAATCTTTTCACTCTTATCACCAATAACAGCAACATTTTCACCTGATTCCTTGACAACCTCCCCTGAACCTATTATAACCTCCTGATCCTGATCATTCCTCCCCTGTTTGGAAGCATCCTCTTCCAAACATGGTTTGGAACTCTTCTTCAGCATCCCCTCAAGATGTGTAACCCTGAGCTTAAGTCTTCTGATTTCAGCACCCTGAGAAGCTTTGACTGTTTTTAACTCCTTTCTAAGACCAAGAACCTCCTGTGACAATTTTGTACATGTATTCGTCAATTCCTGTAATTGTTTCATGATATCCTCACAACTTTGGTCTGTGGTACCTGACCCGAGAGGTTGATCACCGGAATTGGCATTTTGTACAGGTGTTTGAACCGTCAAATCCTCTGTTTCATGTTCAATGCTAGCCTCAACACTTCGACCTGTGTTACCTGGTCCGAGAGGTGTATCATGGGCATTGTCATTTTGTACATCAGTGTCCATCAATTCATGTGTTTCATTCCTGTCCTCATCACTTCGAGATGTGTTACCTTCTCCGAGAGGTGAATCTTGGGACAAAAACTCAGTCTCAACCCTAGGTTGAACATCTGAGCCCCCCATATTAGCCATTTGGCTGGGGTTACCATCAGTTGTATTAGGTCCTTGAGAACCTTCTACAATAGATGTTTCCATGGTTGAGGTCTTAGGTATGTTAGCACTGTCCTGTTCAACTACTAAGTTGGAAACAGTAGTGCCAGCCTCTTCCATCATGGTACCTACATCACCTGTACCAGCCTCATCTGGATCCATACTGACATTGGTCTGAGGTGTCACAATGTCCTCTTGTTGTGAAGCCCTAGGTGATTGGGTATTTTGGGGTTCAGAGGATGATGATACATTCAAACTTGTAGATGAGGATGTGTGATGGGAAGCTGTGGGAGTTCCAGCCTCTTCATCCTCATTCACTGCAGCCACAATATCCAACATGTACTGAGATAGGGAAGTGATAGCACCAGAAAAACCTTTTCCATTCTTCTTCAGAAAAGCAAACATCTTGATTGCCATTCTGCTACTAGGCTCAATATTGGTATGTTCCAAGGGTTCTTTGAGTTGATTGTTGATAATGAGCTGCAAAAACCTTGGATACAAATAAAATTGCTTCTTAACATACTTCTTCATACCCTCAAAAATCATTGATGAAAAATCAAATGGTTGTCCAGTGGCCAAACAAACTAAGGCCATTGCTTGAGGATCACTAAACCCATTCCATCCTCCTACTTTGGGAAACAAGCAGTGTTGAAGAGTATGAAACAAAAACTTCCAATGTGAGCAAAGCAGACCTTTATAAAAAGTTCCAGTAGTCTCAGGCCTCTCATACCCAATTTTCTCAAGCTCAGTTAAAATAACCTCAGTGGTAAGATTAGGGGGTGTTGGAACACCTGATAGACGAAGACTTCTCTTAATAGTTGTTTCACTAACGACAATAGTCTCTCCATCTACACTACCTATTAACCTTTCCTCCCCGTCGAGTGTATCTAGCTTAACAGTTGACCAATACTGGTGCATATGAGATTTAATAATAGGTGGATCAACTGTTAAAGCATACCTTAATCGAGATGCACTAAGAAAATCCATAACTTCATGAAATCCTGCAGCAGCTGAAACCTTACTAAGAAATGCAATCTGATTATGCTCATCAGGAAACTTTCGTCTAGCCATAATGATTTGGGGGTTTTGGATTTAATGAGATGAATGAGTGTTCTTGGGTGAGAATTGAATGTAACTTTGAGCAATTAAAAGTTAATGAGATCGAAATGGTGTGTGAGACCGTTTTGATCTAATTAGGTTTTAAGACGCGCCAAAATTTTCAATATTACCCCTCTACTTTCAAACTCAGCAGCAGAGTCATGAAAAGTTTGACTAAAAGTCAACTTCCCCAAAATCTCCAAATTTAATTTCCCAAGTAGCTTAAATACAATACCAACTCCTCATTAAATTCTATAAATCCCTCATTCGCTTAACAAATCCCCAATTGCACAAACCCTAACACCAAAAACAAATAACCATGAGTTCATCCAAAGCACCAATCATTGACATTTCATCAGATTCCTCTTCAGATAATTCACAAGGATGGGCAGATTACTTTCCTCCAAGTTCATCTTCAGCACAACAAAAAGGCAAAGTGATTGTTGAAGAAGAATTTTCTAACCCGCTTCCATCAACGCCATCTTCCTTTGAGGATTCTAGCGATGATGAAGAAGTAGCAGCATGGCCAAAATCCATGACATATTATCAAGGTTCCTGGGAAATCGATCCTCCTAACCATCCTTTGACTGTCGAGCTTCAGCGACAAATGGAGAATGCTGCTGCCGCCTTTGCGAAGAGTGTCAATCCGCCTCGTCCAAAGCCAAGTACAGTGGAGCAGGAACCCCCTGTTCCAAAGAAGAAGCAGGAGAAGAAACAAGCTCCATCCACAAGCCAACAGCAGAGTCCACCATCAAGACCAGTGGTACTTGCACTTCCCTGTCCTAGAGTATCAGAAGCCATGGGTACTAGAGGACCTCGCAGCAAGGTGATGCCTGACTTTGTTGGAAAGAGAAAGGAACAAGCTTGATTTGGGATAGGTGTGTTTAGGTTGTGAATCCTTGGACCTTGTTTTCTTTTGAACTTCTTTTGAACAATGATGTAAGGAAAATTTATGTTGTACTATGCTTTTGTGATCAATGAACTTTATCTTTCCTTGCTTTACTTGATTGTTTATTCATGTATATCTGCAAAAGGTTAGTAGAAAACCACAAACACAAGCAAGAATATCTCACAATAGCAGCAGAGTAGGCATAGCAACAAACAACTAAACAGCAAACAATTTAAGAAACAGCAAATTTTGACTAAACACCAGACATTCACTAAACAACAGCACAAATCCTTACAAAATTTTACAAAAACATACAGAGATAAGATGTTTAAAGATTAAAGATTGATCATGCCAATACTAGCAACTAAAAATTGAAATCTACTTATATCAAAACTTTTTGTAAGTAGATCAGCAACATTATTGTCAGTATGTATTTTAACCACTTGAATTAACTTTTTCTCATAACAATCTCTAATAAAATGATGTCTTATCTCTATGTGTTTTGTTTTAGAATGAAAAACAGGATTCTTGATAATACACATTGTGCTGTTGTTGTCAATATAAATTTTGGTGTTCATGAAATTGTACCCATAATCCAGCAATTGGTTCTGAATCCAGAGCACCTGTCCACAGCAGCTAGAAGCAGCAACATATTCTGCTTCAGTTGTTGAGTTAGCCACAACAGTCTGTTTCTTGCATTGCCATGAGATTAGCCTGTGACCAAGGTACTGACAGCCTCCAGTGGTTGACTTTCTATCCAAACTAGCTCCAGCATAGTCACTGTCTGAGTATGCTATTAATTCAAAGGGTGAATTATTAGGATACCAAAGGCCCAATTTAGGTTGACCCTTTAGGTACCTAAAAATTCTTTTGACCACTTCCAAGTGTGAAACTTTTGGTGACACTTGAAATCTTGCACAAGCACACACAGAAAACATGATATCTGGCCTTGAAGCAGTCAGATACATCAATGAACCAATCATTTATCTATACAAATGTACATCAACCTCTTCCCCATCTTCATCCTTGAGCAAAGGTTTGTTTTTATCCATTGGTGTTTTAGCTGCTTTCACATCATTGAAACCAAATTTCTTCAACATATCAGCCACATACTTGTCTTGGCTAATAAAAATCCCATCTGATTTCTGCTTGACTTGAAGCCCCAAAAAGAAAGTAAGTTCTCCCATAGAACTCATTTCAAACCTGTTGTGCATAAGCTTTTCAAATCCTTCACATAACACCTTATTTGTGGACCCAAAAATGATATCATCTACATAAACCTGAACAAGTAGGATATCCTTTTTGTCTTTCTTAATGAACAATGTTTTATCAATGGTTCCTCTGCAAAAACCATTATTCAACAAATACTTGGATAAGGTGTCATACCAAGCTCTAGGAGCTTGATGTAGTCCATACAGTGCTTTCTTCACTTTGTAGACCCTATCAGGATACTTAGGATCTTCAAACCCAGGTGGTTGCATCACATAGACCTTTTCAGGAATCTTTCCATACAAGAAAGCACTTTTCACATCCATTTGATACACAGGAAAATTCTTGTATGAGGCATATGCCAAAAACAGTCTGATAGCCTCAATTCTTGCAACTGGGGCAAATACCTCATCATAATCTATTCCTTCTTCCTGAGTGTATCCCTGAGCCACTAATCTAGCCTTGTTTCTGATAACAATTCCTCTCTCATCTCTTTTGCATCTGAACCCCCATTTAGTACCAATTGCTCTTTTTCCATTAGGCAAATCCACCAATGTCCAGACTTCTTGAAGCTTGAACTGCAGCAACTCCTCTTAAATAGCTTCAACCCAACTTTCATCTTTCATAGCCTTGTGAATGGTTTTGGGTTCTTCTTGAGATAAGAATCAGGCAAACATACAATTTTGTAAATCCTTGTGGTTATTCCTCTTCTTAAGAGTTTGAGCAAACAATCCCTGATCAAGCAAATCACTCAGACCTTTTGATTTACTTCTGGTCTGCACAGCAGAGTGAACATAACCAATTATCTGCTCCTTTGGATGATGCTTGTGGATTCTGGTTGTTGGAGTGGGACTAACAGGTATATCAGTTTCCAAATTGGATAAATCAGCTTCAGCACCAAAAACATCAACAATTTCATCATCAGTGTCCACATACACTTCTTTTAATTCAGGCAGCTCATTAGAAGAATCATCATAAGAATCACCATCTTTATCAGCAGTAGAGTCCTTGGGCATAGCAGCAGAGTTACCAAACCTAACAACAGAGTGTTTTGGCCTAACAGCAAAGTGTTTTGGCCTATCAGCAGAGTGTGTTGGCCTGGCAGCAGAGTTGAGAGAACTGCTGCTATGTGAATTCCCTTGTTGCTCATCAACTTCTGACTCTTCATTCCTTTCCTTATCATCATGAGAAGGTTCATCATCACCTTCTGCATTTACCTTTGGTACTTCCTTATGAATAGCATCATCATTTGAACTCTTTCTTTCTTTATCTGTTGGAGAGAAGTACTGATCAAACTTCCACTTTTCAATCAAAACAAACTCCTCTGCAGATCCATCCTTCTGTGCTTGTGTACCTGCATTAGGGTTAGTTTGTGTACCTGCAGACATGTTAGTAGTACCTGCAATGACTGGTTGATAATTCATACTTTTGGTTAAAGAATCAATATCAAACATCCATTCAGGACCTTTTCCATCAACATTAGGTGTGGTTTCTCTAATTTTAACATGCAAATTTTCCACCACATGCCCATTCCTTTGATTGAAGACCCTAAAAGCCTTACTTTCAGTGGAGTATCCAACAAAGTAAACTATGTCTGCTTTCTCACTAAACTTGCCTAAGTGGTCAATGGTGTTTAAGATAGTGACAGGACACCCAAATGGTCTAAAGAAATCTATCAGTGGTTTCCTACCATGCAATAACTCATAAGGGGTCTTATTGTGAGGCTTAACTATCTTACTTCTATTTTGCACATAACAAGCAGTGTTGACTGCTTCAGCCCAAAAGATAGTGGGTAACTTAGACTCTGACAACATTGTCCTAGCAGCCTCAATTAATGTTCTATTTCTCCTCTCAGCAACACCATTTTGCTGAGGAGTTCTAGCCACACTAAATTGTCTAGTTATACCCTTTTCCTCACAGAACTGATTCATTACTTGATTCTTAAATTCAGTTCCATTGTCACATATGATGATCTTAACTTTATGATTAAATAGGTTTTCTATCCTTGTAATAAAAGCCTTAAGAATGCCAGGTGTCTCATCCTTAGTAGCTAAGAAGAATACCCAAGTAAATCTACTAAAATCATCAGTGACCACTAAGCCATACATCTTTTTGTTCAAACTTTTTACATAAGTAGGTCCAAATAGGTCCATGTGTAACATAAACAAGGGTTCAGTTATAGAATTCACCAATTTGGACTTACAAGATGCTCTATGTTGCTTTCCCATCTGACAAGCAACACATACTTCAGGATTCTCAAAAACCTTTGAAGGTAATCCTCTGACCAAGTTCCCTTTAACCAACTTGTTGATAGCCTTGTAGTTCAGATGGTCAAGCCTTCTGTGCCATAGTTTGGATTCATCAATAGTGGCTTTGGCAAACAGACAAGTTAAATCTCTTTTGGGAATAATGTTCTTTATGTCCACACTGTATATGTTGTCATTTCTAGGGACTTTAAGGAGTACTAATTTATCATCAAGTATCTTATAGTCGGGAGACAAGACAAGACATTCAGTGTCTGTAAAAAGAACAAAATTCTTTCTGTCACACATTTGTGAGACACTAAAAAGATTGAACTTTAGTCCATTTACCAAATACACTTTCTCAAAATCCAATTTTCCAGTTCTGATGATGCCTTTACCAACAATTTTACCTCCTTTAGGGTCATTCCCAAAGGCAACATATCCACCATCCAAAGCTTCAAAATTTTCCAAATTGCTCTGGTCTCCAGTCATATGTGAAGAGCATCCACTATCAAAAATGCATTTATCTTTTAGCTCCTTTTGTAGATTGCCCTGCACAAAAAGTAAGAGAATTAGTTTCTCTTTGGGACCCAAGCCATTACTGACTTGGATCTGCCTTGTGCATCAAAGTAGTCAAATTTCTTCAACTGCATTGGTGTACTGCTGTGTCTGAGAACATGATCTATAACTTTAACTTTAGGTTTCCAGACCCAGCAAGCTGAGGCCTTAACAACATAAAAATGGTTGCCCACAACAGTATCAGTAACAACTTTAGGCAAAACAGTAGAGTCTGCCTTAGCAGCAGAGTTTGCCTTAACAGCAGAATCAACTATGTCCTTCTTTATGGGCCCTTTTGGTGCAATAGGAGAGATAACTCTAGAAGTGCCATCTCTCATCAAAACTTCCTTGGGAACCATGTTTCTTTTGGGGTGTGGGTGAGTCTTTCTAGCAAAGTTTCTATGGTTCACCCTTGTGTATTGGTTCCACACTGGTTTTTGATAGTAGTAGCACTCATCTTGCAGATGATCAAAACTACCACAACTATAACATGCCTTTTTAAGTAATTGAAAAACAGTACCTAATCTTTGTGAAACTAGGTTGTTCCAATTTCTCTGGTTTCCTCTAGGCAAGTTATTGATTTTCTTAGGATATACTCTAGGTGTGTTTTCATACTCAGCCATCTTCCTAGAGATACCTTTACCTAGCTTAGGCTTAACAAACTCAACCTTTTTAGCCTTAGGTGTTTTTGATTCAACAACAGCAGGAATTTCTTCCTTTTTGTTCTTAGGGGTTGAATCAGATTCTACAACTTCATCATCACTGTCAGACTCCCAATCTTCAATAAGGGGTGCATCAGACCACTTTTTCTCAACCTTAGGTGACTCTATTTTAGTTTCACTAGTTTCACCTACAGGTTTAGCCTCAGACTCAGGTATGAAAGACAATGTCCTAGTAGGAGGGGCATTGGCACTAAGTTTCTTAGGGTGAGCAACAACATTATATCCTAGACCACTGCCTGAGTCTGCAAAGTGTCTTCCTATTGGCTTACTGAGAATGTCAGTGGCAAATTGTTGTTTTTCCACCCTAACAATATGTTTTTCAGTCTCACTTATAGCTGAATCTTTAGCCTGTTCATCCTCTTCTACTTTCCCCATAAGAACCTTAATCTCACAATCTTTCTTAATAAGTTCATTTTCTAGAATAGTGATCTTATCAAGATATTCAATTTCAGCCTTTTTATAGAATTCTAGCTTCTCTTCTAAATTCTTTAAACCATATTCATAACTAAGATTGTCTAACTTAAGTGTTTCATTCTCCATTTTAAGGTTTCCATTGCTAGACTTAAGTATTTCAATTGTATCAGAACATGATTTAAAAGAACAAGATGATTCATTGGATACCTCAGAGTCTGATCCAGAGGAAGAGTAGGCCATGAGAGCAAAATGTTGTACTTGAGGTTCCTCTTCAGCTATCAATGCACAATTTGGACCATCTTCAGCATGATCACTCCAGTCATACTCTCCTAACCCATCACATGACACCATAGCAGTAGTAGGATTTGGCTCTTCATCAGTAGACTTCTTGACATTCTCATTGTTCCTTTTTGGTGCTCTGCATTCTCTAGCAAAGTGTCCCTTCTTATGACAGTTAAAACATTCAGCCTTTGATTTGTCAAATCCCACATTCTTGTTCCTTCTGAACTTCATCTCTTTACCAGTTCTTTTAAGAAACCTTCTTGCCCTCATAGTAAGCATTGCAAACTGCCATTGCATATCAATCTCTTCAACATCATCAGGATCAAGTTCATCCAGATCTTGAGGCATAACTGAAGTACTTGTAGTAAGTTCAGCCAAATAAGCACAAATAGCAGCATCACTGATGGTGTTGGTGTTGGTAGAGTCAGCAGCAGAGACATGTGAACCAGCAGCAGGAATGTAAGTACCAGCAGCAGAGTGCTATTCTTGATGACTACCAGAATTCTTGTTGCTTGAGGAAACAAAAGCAAGATTATTTGTGGTAGAAGATGAACTTGACAATCCCTTGACTTCAGATTCATACACTTTCAAGTTGTTATACAGATCATCCAAAGTCATCTGCTCAAAATCTTCCTTGTGCCTCCATATCACTGTGTGAGTGTTCCATTCAGAAGATAGACTTCTCAGAAATTTTAGATTGATATCTTCTTGAGATACATCAATCTTCAATAGAGCCATCTGACTGGTCAACTTATGAAGCCTATCATAAGTTCCCTCAATATTTTCAGAACTCAAAGCAGTAAAAGTCTCAAACTGATGCTTCAGTAGATTCTTTCTTGATTTCTTAGTAGCTTCATTCCCACCAAATCGAAGTTCAATAGCTTCCCATAACTCCTTAGCAGACTCAATATGATTAAAACTTAGTTGATAATCATTAGGTATTCCCATCATGAGAATACTGTGAGCCTTGACCTCTAATCTTCTCTGTGCTTTCTCTTCACTTGCCTTGAGAGTCAAGACTGACCCAGTAGCAGTCTTGGCTGGCTGACTGTCGCCATGTAGAACAACTTCCCATAGTGAGTAATCAACCATTCTCATGTATTGTTGAATTCTCATCTTCCAGATCTCGTACTCTCCAGTCTTGAGCATGGGAACTCTTGATGCAGTAACCATGTGTGTTGAATCGGATTCCATTGCTTACTTTGATGATTAACAGTTCTTGTATTCAGTAATTCTTCTTGGTACCAGTTTCTAGATCACAAGCTCTGATACCACTTGTAGATCCCAGTTGAGCTTCACGATCTTATTAATTACTTTAGATATAAACCTAAAGCAATCGGTATAGAAACTGATCTTGAGTTGTATATCAAATATTATGCGGAACTTAATATTTGATCTTAAGAAGAATTAAGCACAAAACGAATTCTCAAACAACACTTCAATATATTAATATGATTGCTCGATAGCAATAGGGTTACAAGAAACCTTGAAGTGTAAAACAATAATGATACGTATATCTAACCTAACCCTAGATCCTCCTTTTATAGTGTAAGGAGTCCTAGTCGGTTTACAAGACTTTCTATACAAGAAAAATATTCTTACGTATCTTTTCTATACTTATCCTTAACATACTACACATATCTAATAAGCAGCAGAGTAACTAGTCTAGCAGCAGAGTCTTCGTGGGCTAGCAGCAGAGTTACACTTTGCTTATTATTCCAATCCAGCAGAGTTACAAAACAGCAGAGTTTTTAGTCTAATCAACAGAGTCACTGAACTAATCAGCAGAGTTATACTCAGTGTATTTCTCGAACAGCAGCATCTTTAGACCCAACAGATATTCATTCAAGAGTACATCTATTTGGTTGTGGTCTTGAGTCATTGGTTTAAATAGCCCTCGAATCTCGTTAGTAATGTACTCGACTTCCTTGTTTGTGTTTGTGTTGATATGTGCTCGAATTTGGTTATATGTATGCTCGTGTTGTGTTGACTTAATTTGGTTCAAGTGTGATTTTTAAGTGGTAAATGATCTTGGTCGAATGGGGTAAACTAGGTAGACTTGGGTAATGATTGAGTCAAGGGTGTCTTGGGTGAGCCGAGAGGCCACTCGAGCTCACCGAGAAAGGTGGCTCGTTACCCTTCTTTTTGGTTCGACCACCACCCCCGAAGGGTACCGTGGTTTCCATTCTAGTGGTCATATTTTGGTGTTGTTGTCTCGGTGTATACCACCCCTAAGGGGTGCTCGTTTTTCTTGATTCATTGGCCTTCAACGGACACACAACATGAGACCAAAACCCTTGTAAATCAAGCCTTGGTCGAACTCAAGTTCGAACCATTTCCTTCCTCCCATGGCTGCTCAATCCAAAACTAAAATGAACACGTCCTGCTTTAATTTGTGTTGCACTGGGAATGATTTGGATCCCCCAACGTGGGCCGAATTCCTTGAAGCCAACAAGAAAACTTTATGTTCAAAGTCACTTGTATACCAAATGACCACATTGGGCCGAAGCCCATGTGGTATGCATATAACATCAGGCCGCTGGTCTACTTTGTTTTTTCAGCCCAATAATGAGTACACAACTAAAGCCTGTTTGTTATAAAATGTGAGCCACAGCCCACTTCGTCACGAACATGAATATTTTGCCGACTGTGAAATAATCCGTCCCGAATTAACTAAGTTGTGGTTATTATTGCACAAATAGTCGTTAAAAATTCATTACAACTATATATTAAAACAACGCGACTTATATTCGTTTCATTTCATGCCTAAAGATGTAAACACTCAATATATATACATATATCGCACGGGACAAATTAAAACCCGACGTGAGTTTTATAACAAACGCTTGATTTATGAATCTTTTTAATTGATGGGCACATATAAAGGAAAAACATAATTTTTCATATTTAACAATATATATATATATATATATATATATATATATATATATATATATATATATATATATATATATATATATATATAAACAACTTGAAATACTAAAATTGGATATGTAAACTAACTTATTGTTTTTCATAGCATACAACTCAAAATGGTTGTATCAAAACTTACATAAGTCGTTAGATTGTGAACAATTATTTTCAAACACAAATTGCAATTTTATTAAAACAATGATTTCTTGTAAACCCGAATTCTTAACATATCGAGAAATAATGCAAACAATGAAGAGAACTTTTCAAACTTAACATTTCTTACAAAAACCATATATATATACAAACATATATATATATATACATACACCATCGTACACACATTTACTCATGTAAAACACATACACTCACTTGACAACAACGTGCTCATATATCGTTCACATTTGACATACGATAATAATTGTCCTCTGTACGTAGCTTTCTGATTTCTGTCAATCTGAAGGCTTACTCGTCTTGGTCTTTTGTACGCTTGTACACTCCCAATGAGCCAATATCTACAAATATTAAAAACATTGTTCCAACTTAAATGCTGCCACACCAGCAACAACAACATGAACTCTTTAAAACATCTGGAATTCTTGAATTTGAACTGTGAACTAAAATAAACCTTACTAATCTAGGTCGCGTGTCGGTGCTGAACTATGTCTAAACTATTTTGTGATCTGACTGCTATTTATCAAGAAGAGTTTATAGCCCCACACTATTTAAACTTGTTTTACTATTGGGGTGAGAAACATGCATAAACTATTTTAAGGACCAAACTATTGTCTATGCTATTACGTGGTTTAGCCTAAGCCCTGTTATGTCCCTCTATGCCCAACTCATGAACCGTCAATTCCTGCTGGGAAGCGCGAGTGTTATAAATAGATCTATTGGGAGTAACGTCCCCGTTCGGGTTGACCGGATAGGCAAACGAACGTATACCATGTCGAAACTACAAGTGTCTGGGATACACACTTGCCGGGCCACTGATATTTAACATGCTTCTAGAGCATGCACACAAGTTATAGCTTCGGTTGCATGAACTTAGTGCTAACGTAATAGACTATATTTTATATGTCATTGCATGGGTTGTAATGTTCATATGCTAAAATCATGGTCCAACTGCTGATTTACTGCTTATTGATAAACCTATGAACTCACCAGCTTTTTGCTGACTTTTAGCATGTTTTTCTCAGGTGTTTAATCTGACTGATATGACAAGGTGGTGGCAGGGCAAGGGTCATAGATTATTGTCTGAATGCTATGGATTTTTAATTATGACTTGCTTTTTTCTGGGACAACTAAATTTGTGAGCCTCACTTTATTAACTCAAAACGATGTTGTAAACAATATTTTCACGATTTATTTAATTAAAACGGAGTATGTATTTCGTTCTTTGTTACCTTGTTTTGTGATTATCAATTTAGTAGCACCCCATGACCCGTATGCTTCCGCAAAGCCAGATTTTAGGGGTGTTACAGATTGGCATAAGAGCCTAGGTTATAGAGAACTAGGTACATATAAATCCTAAACTATAACCGCTTTTTAAAAAAAACAAGTCCCTATGACCGCCACTTGCCTGCCTGCCTTGCTCACTATTTATTTGATGATTACGTGTCTTAGCTGCCTATTACTGTCTGTTGATTTTTGCTCAGCTACATGTATTATATGTATAATTATACATACGTAACTTATACTATTTATTATGAGTATTTTCGATATACTTACACATATATACCATTTTGCCACAGACTATGTCTTCACATCACATTCCTCCGATCTCGCCAGACTCCGACGATCCATATATGCAGGTGTTACATGCTTTTAATGCACCAGACCCTGATCACACTGAGCCTGTACTCACCTCAGCATTACCTACACCTATTACAGATCAGACTTCCATCCAGATTATCCCTACTACTACTGATACTACCACTCCATATATCCACACTCATCCTGTTCGCCGTACAACCCGCATGAGAGTCCCAGGATATCGAATGCGATACTCAGACTTACCATCCTTACCCAAAAGGAGGACCAGAGCTGTCTATATGGGTACCTCTACTACCCCAGTATCTCTTTCACCCACATCATCCCCAGATCAGTCTCCACCACATCAGAGGCTCAGGAGAGCCGATGACTCTTACTCGACCGTGGTGCCAGAAAGGATGGAGGAGCAGACCGAGCAGGTGGTTGCTGGACAGGCACTAGCTGAGAGTATTCCTGCTAAGAGTACAGGGATTGATGTTGTTTTGGATTCAGGTATGGAGTAGAGGGCAGCTGTGCCTCAGATTAGCATAATACTAGAGGATGTACCTAGTGCTTATGAGACTGGAGAGGGCTCGAGGAGAGTTCAGGATGAGACAGGTGAAGGCGCAGAGCTACCTCATGAGATCAGTTTAGGTCATGTGCTTTCTTCACATTCTTTGTGCCCCTAGATTCCCCAGCCACCACAGAGACCGATGTTATCTCACAGATTCAGACCCAGCTAGATCTACAGACAGACATACTAGTTCTTCACTCTGATTTGTTTGATGAGTTATATGCAGCACGTTTTGAGGGGTACGATGATGACTTCATCAGACTCTATGCTAGGACACACTCTAACAGTCGAGATATCCTTGACTTGGGTGACAGATCAGGTAGACTCGAGCAGACATAGGTCATAGCCTGAGAGGCAGCTCAGATGATGCATGGGAGGATGCTAATCCTCAAGGCCCAGGTTACCGAATTGTTGAGGGTTAACCAAGCTCACCGCAGGGAGAACCTAGCATTGAGGACCCGTCTTGTCGAGATTGAGGCACAGCTTGGGGAGTTTGCTTTCGGATTCTGACACCTGGACAGGACCAGAGACCAGTCTTAGTTCTCTTAGCAGTCATGATTTGTTCCCACTAAACTGAGTAGCCGTTAGTTAGTGGCATTTGTAGTTTTCTTTATCTGTATTCAAAACTTATGCTATTTCTCTATGTATTTGAGCTTGTAACTTTTGTGAACCCAAATTGATCTAAATCCATGACAAGCTTGATTAATTATTCCATTGTGCCAACTTCTTTATGATTGATCTTACTCATATACTCTACCTATGATTATACACTTGTGCGATAATAAACTCTCGAAATCTCAATTATCTGTATCTTTCTGATACAACAAAATGCATCCAAAAAGAACAACCAGAACCGCTCGTGCACAACCAACAAATCCAGGCCTAGTTAGGGCTACTACAGCGGCTACACCTGTAAATCAAGCCATGCTCGACCAACTGGTAGAAGAACGGGTGGCAGCAGCACTGGCTGCAGCTAACCACTTGACAACTGATGGTGGGAACTCGAGACCCATAAACAACAACACCCGTGGCTGTACTTATAAAGACTTCTGGAAGATAATGACTGGAGGTTTTGGAGGTACTGAAGGGGCAGTTGTTCTGGTTCGATGAATTGAAAAATTGGAGACGGTGTTCCGAATTAGTGATTGTTCGGAAGAGGACAAGGTTAAGTATGCATCATTTACTTTTCAGGATGCAGTTTTAACCTGGTGGAACAATTACTCAAAATTAGCGGGCTATGACACGGCATATGCAATGTCGTGGGAAAGCTTCCAACAGATGGTTCTTAAGAAATATTGCCCCCACAATGAGGTGAAGAAGCTAGAGGTTGAATTTTGGAATGTCAAGGTACAAGGTACCAATTTGGCTGTGTATAACTAGCATTTTCAGGAACTTGCCTTACTCTGTCCCGACATGGTCAAAACTGAGACCCGCCTACTAGAGAAATACATTGGCGGATTACCCTCGTCTATCAAGGGTAATGTTACAACTTACAAGGCTGCTGACCTCCATGAAACCATGGAAGTAGCCAATAAGTTGATGGATCAGGTGATCGAGGACTCAGCTTAAACGGTTGCAACTAACAAGCGTAAGTAGGATGACCATACCCGCAACAACAGCAACCATTACCCAAACAAGAAGCAAGATGTTGCTAATGTCTACGCTGCTGGACCAACAAAGAAGAAAGGGTATCCAGCTGAGAGAAAGGGGTATGTCGGAAAGCACCCGCTATGCAATCGCTGTAAGCTACACCATAGCGGACTGTGCACAGTGAAATGCCACAACTGTCAGAAGGTTGGGCATATGGCCAGAGACTATAGGTCGAGAACTCTTTCCACTGGACAGGCATCACCAGAACAGAACCCGAAAGCCAATGTGACTTGTTTTGGGTGCGGGAAGAAAGGGCACTACAAAAATGAGTGCCGTGAGCCAAGAAACCAAGTTCCTGGAGGAAATCAGATAGCTGCTGGTCAGCAGGGAAATCATGGTAACGATGGAGGAGCCCGTGGAAGGGCCTATGCAGTGTGCAAAGCAGAGGTACAAGATGACCCGAATGTCATGACGGGTATGTTCCTTTTAAATAACCGCTACGCATCTATATTTTTTGATACGGGGCAGATAGTAGTTTTATTTCAACTGCATTTAGTACAGTACTTGATATCGCCCCGACCACCTTAGATAACGTATACAATGTGGAACTAGCTAACGGGAACGTAGAAAGAGTAGAAACTATCGTAAGAGGTTGTACTCTAAATCTGTTAAACCACCCATTCAACATCGATCTTATGCCGGTAAAATTGGGTAGTTTTGACGTCATTATTGGCATGGACTGGTTGTCAAAATATCATGCCACCATTCTTTGCGACGAGAAAATCGTCCGACTGCCTTATGGAAATGAAGTTCTAAACGTTGAAGGCGACCGAAGAGGTCGAAGAAACGCCTCGAGACTAAACGTTATCTCTTGTACAAAGGCACATAAATGCCTTGAGAAAGGATGCCTTCTCTTCCTAGCACAAGTCTCTGAACGGGAACAAAAGGAGCAGGAGGAAAAATGTTTGGAGGACGTTCCAATCGTAAGAGATTTTCCAGAAGTCTTTCCCAAAGACTTACCTGGACTCCCGCAAAACCGACAAGTCGAATTTCGAATCGACTTGATACCTGGTGCCGCACCCGTGGCATGGGCACCTTATCGGATAGCTCCGACTGAACTACAAGAATTGTCAAACCAATTATCGGAACTCTCGTAGAAAGGATTCATCTGGCCGAGTTCTTCTCCTTGGAGAGCGCCAGTTCTTTTTGTCAAAAAGAAAGATGGATCTTTTAGGATGTGCATCGATTACCACGAACTAAACAAAATAACAATCAAGAACCGTTATCCACTTCCGAGAATCGACGATCTGTTCGATCAACTCCAGGGTTCATGTGTTTACTCCAAAATCGATCTGAGATCCGGATACCACCAACTTAGGGTTTGGGATGAGGATATCCTGAAAACGGCTTTCAAAACTCGCTACGGTCACTACGAGTTCCAGGTTATGCGATTCGGCCTAACCAACGCACCAACGGTATTCATGGATCTAATGAATAGGGTGTGCAAGCCGTATCTGGACAAATTCGTGATTGTCTTTATCGATGATATTCTGATATACTCAAAGAGCAAGAAGGAGCATGAGGAACACCTCAGGCTAATCTTAGAGCTATTGAAGAAAGAAGAATTGTACGCAAAATTCTCAAAGTGAGAATTTTAGATTCCAACTGTACAATTTCTGGGACACGTGATTGACAGTCAAGGCATACATATAGATCCTGCAAAGATCGAGTCGATAAAGGATTGGGTGACACCCACAAAACCCACCGATATACGCCAATTCTGAGGACTTGCAGGCTACTACAGGAGGTTTATCGAGAGATTCTCAAAGATTCCTAAGCCCTTGACTAAATTAACTCAAAAGAATGTGAGGTTCGAATGGGGAGATAAAACGGAAGAAGCTTTTCAACTACTTAAAAATAAGTTGTGCAGCGCACCAATCTTAGCCCTACCTGAAGGCAGTGAAGACTTTGTGGTCTATTGCGATGCCTTACACAAAGGGCTAGGAGCTGTCTTGATGCAACGAGAGAAGGTGATAACCTATGCTTCTTGACAATTGAAAAAGCATGAGAAAAACTATACTACACACGATTTGGAATTGGGATCTGATGAAGCGAAAAGTGTACCGCTTTTAAGGGGTCATTTAAGCCCTAAATCGTATTTATTTGATCAAATATTGCCCTAAATCGTTCCTTTTGTCATTTTAGGTACTTTTGAGGAGAAATCTGGAAAAGGAGGCATTTTGGACGTTTTTGGAGCATAAAGTGAAGAAAACGGAAAAGTCTCAAAAATCGGCTGAAAGTCACCTTTGACGGCGTCACATTTAACCCCAGACGGCGTCATGCCTTGGCAAGAAAAGTTGGACGTGAAATTTACTCATGATGAGCCAGTGAAAATAGCATGTGAATTCTGACGGCGTCACGCTTTAACTTGATCAAGGGCGTCACGGCTTAAATCAAAAGGGGACGGCGTCACGTTCAAGGTTCGACGGCGTCAAGCCTTGATAAGCCAGAATGGATTTTTGAAGAGCTAAAGAGGGACGGCGTCAAGAAGGTCATCCGGGAACCCTAAAAGCGGCGAGGTGACGGCGTCACACTCCATAAGGTGACGCCGTCAGATCCAAAAATCTATATATAGTTTTCTAATTTTTTGTCATTAAGAGAGAGCTTAGTGTGTGGAATTTTGGGAGAAAACCCTAAGACGATTTTAGCATCTTTTTCAGGGCTTTTTGCCTTGAGATCTTCCATGTTACATTGAAAGATAAGTTATCAATTAATCATTCAATATGTCTATGTGTTGTTTGATTCTATCTTATTCTTGTCTTTTGTTTAACATGTTAGGCTAAATTTATCTTGTGTTTGCTTAGATCTAATGAAACCTAGCTATTGATTATTGGTTGTTAGTGTGTTGTTAGTTGTATTGGATGATTGTTTATCTATGTTAGGTTTAAGAAAACTGGCTAACTTCCTATTCGGTAACTTGCTTGAACGTCTTAAGAAACATGAACCAAATGCGTACTAAAGGTTTTTATGGTTGTATTTAATGCACAAGCGAATTCTAGTGATCCCATGTTAGGAGCTTCCTAGCCGGCTCGACATAGGAGTGAAGTAGGAGCTTGTAGAGTTGGGGAAGTAAGTACGCCACCCCACGAATGGTATTAAGGAATACACCCGTCATCCACGCGACTAATACACACTAATTAACCGGTAAAAGATAGTTAGGGAGTAAGGAAATCTAAGTAAACACATTTCTCTACACATAAGTTTCTCACCAAACTTTTCATTTTTGTTATTTTATTTTATTGCATTCGTAGTAATTTGGGTTAGTTGACTAGCAACTAATTCCGCCCACTCCTTCAAACCCGAGATTTTACTTGCTTTCATAAAATTATAAAAACATAAAAAAGAATCTTCCTCAACCCTTAGACCTAATTAGAGTAGTCTTTCACACCTAACGAACACTATTCCCTGTGGAGAACGATCAATCCCCCGTACTTACCACTACACTATACTACATCGGTCAGGTACACTGCCTGGTGGGGTTGTAAGCCTCTTGAGACCCCTCGAGAGGTAAAACCTGTTGTAAGGTTACAAAACCACGCATCAAGTTTTTGGCGCCGCTGCCGGGGAATAGTTATTGTTTAGGTTGAATTTTTATTTCTATTAGGTCTACTCACTAGATTCCTTTCTAGTGAGATTTTTGTTTTATTTTTCTAGACTTTCTTTAGTCTATCTATTTTCTTCGTGTCTTTGTTCATAACCATACCATCCGACATCATGGAAGATGGTAATATCCTTAACCCCCACAACCCACCACCACAACAACCACCACCACCTCCTAGAGCCCGTACTTTAGGAGAGTATTCCCGTCCTTGCCACCATGGCTATCGAAACACCATTGAGCTCACTCAAGGAGCCAATATCACACCCTTGCGATCCGACACCATCCGGTTGGTGCAAAGCGGATGCGCATTCCATGGAATTCGTTCTGAAGATCCTAATCAACATCTCAAGGACTTTCTTAAAATCGTTGATTCTATAGACCTTGATGTTGCCACTCGAGAGACGACCCGATTGCGTCTCTTCCAATTCTCTTTGCGGGACCAAGCTAGTCAGTGGCTAGAACGTCAACCCGCAGGATCCATTACCTCTTGGGATGATCTCACCACTCGTTTCCTTGCTCAGTTTTTCCCACCGGGGAGAACTACCAAGCTAAGGAAGGATATCTTAATGTTTGAACAACGTCGAGGCGAAACCCTCTACGGGGCATGGATTCGATTCAAGGACTTACTTCAAAAAGTCCCTCATCATGGCATAAATCTATGGCTTCAAATCCAAATCTTCTATGACCATGTTGATTACCACACCAAGCGTGCCATCGATCGAGCCGCCGGGGGCAGATTGCGCGACAAAAGCGCCGAGGAATCATGGGAGATCATTGATGAGCTTGCATCCGACGATGATGAACTGTGGCAAGTCTCCCACGACGTGCGCTCGGCAGTCAAGACATATTCATCGCCCGATACAGCCAATCAAATCACTGAGGAAAGCGTTAGTGAACTTGAGAAAAGGGTTGCATATCTTATGGAAAAGCAAAAGAGACCCTTAAGTCCACAAAAAGCAACAATTAACTCAGTCTCAAGCGTTAAGCAAATACCATTGTCCGAATCACCCCGTAGGGAAAATACTAAACCCTTCCATAAGCACGCTCCACCCAACTCACCACCTCAGGAACTTAGTCCAACATTCGAAGCTCGAATGAGAGAGTACATGTCAAAACACTCCGAACGGTTGGCAAAATTTGAGGAAGCCGTCTACAAACAAAAGGAGGAAATGGAAGAGAAGATGGCGGAGATGATGAATCTTTTGAAAGAATACACAAATACAAAAGCCCCTGAAAAAGTGTTGGTGAGGAATGACGCTGATGTTCCTAACACTGAATTTGTCAAGGCCACCTCCGTCGTCCAAGAGGGCGGAAATGATGGAAGAGGGAAATCCATAACTATGGAAGTTAACAAAATTGACCTCATCCCACTTAATAATGGAAACACCAATGCTTACAAATGCGATTCCGACAAGGGAGAGGAGGCGCCCTCTGAGGAGCGCCAATTGGTTGAACCGCCAGTGTCACAACAAGTGAAGCATTACTTGAAGCACGAAATAAACAAGGAGACCATAAACGATTGGGTGAGAAACTATCGACGTACTCATCTACCCAACAAGAAGTCCAAGAAGGTGGAACCGGATGATAAATCTGACACATTACCCGATGGGCAATTGTATGAATGCCTCATAGGACAAAAGTTAGTGGAAAAGCAGAAATTCTACGGGGTCTTTGAAATACCATGCAGCATTGGAAAACACAAGTATCTGGATGCGATAGCTGACCAAGGTTCCGACGTAAATTTGATGCCTTTATCCGTTTATGTTCAGTTAACCGATGAGTTGCCATCCATCACCCATACTAAACTCTCCTTTGCAAAGCATTCTTATGAGTATCCGTTAGGAATTGCAGAAGATGTGTTGGTCAACGTTGTCGGATTCCTATATCCGGTCGACTTCATGATCATTGAGAGAAATGATATGAATATGCCAATAATCCTTGGGGCACCCTTTCTCGCTACCACTAGAGCACAAATCAATTACGAAAATAGCACCATCCAAATGAAGAAGGGGAAGAAAACAATAAACTTCCCAACGATCCCACGACATATACGAGATGTTGCTCTGCAGAAGAAGATGGAGGCTAACACTAATATAGTCCGTGGTAATGTTCGAGAGAAAATTCTTGCATGGGAGGCAAGGATTAAGAGTTATATGGAAAATGAGATTAGGGAATGTAAGGATGGAAATAACGATTATATTGAGGCTGATGAGCAACCCAATAACCCCGTTGAATTTACAAAAGGAGACTCAGTGCTCCTAAGGCATTCAGAAACAGAAGCACCTACCAATGAACTCAGTCCCTGGTGGTACGGACCATTCACAATTAAAAGTTTACACCAAGATGGGATAGTAAGCTTGACCAGCAAAGGAGGAGGTGAAGTAACTGCGAATGTCGAGCGATTGAGACACCATCACCCTGATAACAAGGATCATATCTATCAGGGATACGTCATTATGAATGATGGAGTCACGTAATGTACGTGACTTTGAGTCTAGCTACAAGACTCGTTAATAAAGAAAAGCGCTTCTAGGGAGGCAACCCAAGCTTTATTTTATTTATTTGCTTTGTGTGTTTATTTGTTTGTTTGTTTGTTTTTATTTGTTTCCGTATGTGTGTTTAATTTTTATTAGTATTGATTCATGTTCAAAAGTAATTTGTGAAAATGCTTTATGTTGTTTTTAACTTCGTCTTAACTACATATAAAGGTATTTTGCAAAAGATAAGTGTAAGGGAAATCTAAATCGGTTTATTAGAACACAAATTAACATGAATCGTAATAATAATAAATTAGCATACATATTCGTAATTGTTTGAGTCAAATGCTTGTATCGAGTCATAATGATGTTTTGCAGGATTTCCAGGAAGTAAGGTAAAGGTTTTTCCAGAAATTTTCCGGAAACTAAAAATGAAAATTTTTGTCAGGTCATTTCTGACGGCGTCAGGGGTTATAACCTGACGGCGTCAGATTTAATTTTCAGAAATTTTTGAAAGTTTTGTTTTTAAAAAGTTTTTATTAAATCTCCAACTTATAATCTCCAGGAATCTGCAAAATTATCATTCCACAAGCATTATATCCTTATATATAGATTTTTCCCGCCGATGTTATGCAGGTTTTCGTGTTTGTTTTCTCAGGTTTAACAGGTTATTTTGGACAAGGAGATGTTTATGGAATCAAGCTTATGGTGATGCATTAGTCATGGAGCTTCAACATTCTCTTTGGAGGAAGATTTAACCGTGTAATTTCATTATCCACCGAGCGAATCAGGGGAGTATTTGATTTCATTCTTTTACTTTTTACTTTTACATCTGGTTACTTGAACATTGGGGACAATGTTCATCTTAAGTGTAAGGGGGGGTAAAAGTACGATTTTTGAGAATACAATTACGCTTGATTTTTGTTTGTTTAATAGTAGATGTGTAATAAAACTGAGATAAATACCTGTTAGGGCAATTTTAGTGCCAAATTTAAAATTTTTTACAACATATAGGAGTGAAACTTTGATCTTAATGAGCGTCTCACGGATAAGAGTTATATGACTAGCACAAAAACCGTACCACTAAAAAATTTTCCACCCCAAATATGTGAGGTTCGCCCCTAGAATTGGTAGGAAAAGCATTTATGCTATGATGTGTGTACCGGTAGCACTTAGATTCTAGAACTTGCGTTAGGACCATTCCAAGGCCACAAGTGAGACTACATTCGTGTAGTTAGATTTACTACATGATAAGAGGCATTAGGATTAACCCATTGTTTTACACCTGTGTTTTCGTTATAATTACATTGGCTACATTGGTCAAGTAATTCTCCCACACCGTTTGCGTTGTACTCATTTTTAGTACACGATACCCCTAGTACACCCCTCAGAGCCTATCTTTTCGTTTCAACCTTTAAGCATTTTACTTAAAGGAAGAATTTGTTACACTCCACTAAAATGTACACCCAAATCGCCTTAGCCTACCTTGTATGCACTCATTTTTAGTGCATTATTGTTACAACATTTGTTTAAACCCAAGTTAATTATCTAGTTGATTACATGGTTGCTAAGTCGAGTCATATCCTTGTACATATTGTTTTGGGACGATTGAGACTCATGGGTAAAGTACTAGTGTAATGGAGTAATGGGGAAGAACATCATTTATTACCCCCATATGTGCTAAATGTTTTAAAAGTACTCCAAGTTTTTCAACTATCTTAATTCGAGTCATTAGATTAGTATTTGTAAAGTTATGTAAAAATTCAAGTGTAAGGGGAATGCAATACCCCTATGATGTATTATTTTGGATGGTAGGGCAAAAGTGTATGCACAAAAAAAAAAAAAAAAAAAAAAAAAAAAAAAAAAAAAAAAAAAAAAAAAAAGAGAAAATGAAAAATAAAAAAGAAAACATACGGACTACCATCCCGTTTCATTTTATGTTTGTTTTATATTTTTGTTATTTTGTTATTTCGTTTCTAGCTTAAGATCGAGTCTAGTCTTGGCTTAGCAACATTGTATAGTACATGTAATTGATCAAGATCTTTAACTCGCCACCAGTAAAATATCCCTTATCCAACAAAACCGTGTTTTCCTTTTCCCTACACCTAACGTTATAACCCATTTAAAAGCCCTCTTTGATAGTTTATCTTTGGTGCTTACGCCTAGTGGAGGAGGTTTTCGATCCTTTCCCAAGCCTATGGTAATCTATTTGCTATGACAGGTAGTGAGAGATATTATCCGTTTTCATTTATGAGATTTATTTTGATGACACTTGAGAGATGTGAGTATCTAAACACTACTTGTGAGGTGCTAGTTTATAATCTCCGTGCTTATTATGATTGAAGTGGAACAAATATTTGTTGTAATTACTTTTATGTTTGCATTAAATGACCCCTAACTTGTATTTTGATTAGAATAAAAGCGCATTTGCTTGAGGACAAGCAAATATCAAGTGTAAGGGTATTTGATGAAGCGAAAAGTGTACCGCTTTTAAGGGGTCATTTAAGCCCTAAATCGTATTTATTTGATCAAATATTGCCCTAAATCGTTCCTTTTGTCATTTTAGGTACTTTTGAGGAGAAATCTGGAAAAGGAGGCATTTTGGACGTTTTTGGAGCATAAAGTGAAGAAAACGGCAAAGTCTCAAAAATCGGCTGAAAGTCACCTTTGACGGCGTCACATTTAACCCCAGACGGCGTCATGCCTTGGCAAGAAAAGTTGGACGTGAAATTTACTCATGATGAGCCAGTGAAAATAGCATGTGAATTCTGACGGCGTCACGCTTTAACTTGATCAAGGGCGTCACGGCTTAAATCAAAAGGGGACGGCGTCACGTTCAAGGTTCGACGGCGTCAAGCCTTGATAAGCCAGAATGGATTTTTGAAGAGCTAAAGAGGGACGGCGTCAAGAAGGTCATCCGGGAACCCTAAAAGCGGCGAGGTCACGGCGTCACACTCCATAAGGTGACGCCGTCAGATCCAAAAATCTATATATAGTTTTCTAATTTTTTGTCATTAAGAGAGAGCTTAGTGTGTGGAATTTTGGGAGAAAACCCTAAGACGATTTTAGCATCTTTTTCAGGGCTTTTTGCCTTGAGATCTTCCATGTTACATTAAAAGATAAGTTATCAATTAATCATTCAATATGTCTATGTGTTGTTTGATTCTATCTTATTCTTGTCTTTTGTTTAACATGTTAGGCTAAATTTATCTTGTGTTTGCTTAGATCTAATGAAACCTAGCTATTGATTATTGGTTGTTAGTGTGTTGTTAGTTGTATTGGATGATTGTTTATCTATGTTAGGCTTAAGAAAACTGGCTAACTTCCTATTCGGTAACTTGCTTGAACGTCTTAAGAAACATGAACCAAATGCGTACTAAAGGTTTTTATGGTTGTATTTAATGCACAAGCGAATTCTAGTGATCCCATGTTAGGAGCTTCCTAGCCGGCTCGACATAGGAGTGAAGTAGGAGCTTGTAGAGTTGGGGAAGTAAGTACGCCACCCCACGAATGGTATTAAGGAATACACCCGTCATCCACGCGACTAATACACACTAATTAACCGGTAAAAGATAGTTAGGGAGTAAGGAAATCTAAGTAAACACATTTCTCTACACATAAGTTTCTCACCAAACTTTTCATTTTTGTTATTTTATTTTATTGCATTCGTAGTAATTTGGGTTAGTTGACTAGCAACTAATTCCGCCCACTCCTTCAAACCCGAGATTTTACTTGCTTTCATAAAATTATAAAAACATAAAAAAGAATCTTCCTCAACCCTTAGACCTAATTAGAGTAGTCTTTCACACCTAACGAACACTATTCCCTGTGGAGAACGATCAATCCCCCGTACTTACCACTACACTATACTACATCGGTCAGGTACACTGCCTGGTGGGGTTGTAAGCCTCTTGAGACCCCTCGAGAGGTAAAACCTGTTGTAAGGTTACAAAACCACGCATCAGGATCAGTAGTGTTTGCACTCAGGATCCGGAGACATTACCTTTACGGCACTAAATGTGTAGTTTACACCGACCACAAGAGTCTGCAACATATCCTCAACCAAAAAGAGCTCAATATGAGGCAACGCCATTGGTTAGAATTGGTCAGCGATTATGATTGTGAAATTTGATACCATCCCGGCAAAGCAAACGTGGTAGCAGATGCTCTTAGCCGAATAAAATGACCGAAACCCCTTAGAGTACAATCATTGGGTATGACGATAATATCTCCACTCCCAGCAAGGATCCTTGAGGCTCAGGACGAGGCACTCACAGAAGAAAACAGACCTAACGAGAAAATCTATGGGATGCCTGAAAACAAAAACGGATTCGTAAAGAGAGCTGACGGAACGTTATGTTTCAAAAATAGAAGTTGGGTCCCGTTCTGTGGAGGGATACGTGACTTCATCATGCACGAGTCCCATAAATCTAAATACTCCATCCACCCAGGAGCCGACAAAATGTATCTCGATCTGAAGAAACTCTACTGGTGGCCTAATAAGAAAGCTGACATTGCAACATATGTCAGTCAATGTTTAACATGCTCAAAGGTCAAAGCTGAACATCAGCGACCATCAAGTTTACTTGTACAACCCAAAATTCCTGAATGGAAATGGGAACGTATAACGATGGATTTCATTACAAAACTGCCAAGGACATCTAGCGGTTACGACACCATTTGGGTAATCATTGACCATCTCACCAAATCTACCCACTTCCTACCGATCAAGGAAAACGATAGCATGGATAAACTTGCACTGTTATATGTGAAAGAAATAGTTGCACGACATGGAGTCCCAATTTCTATCATCTCTGACAAAGACAGTCATTTCATGTCAAACTTCTGGAGATCATTGCAAGATGCATTGGGTACTGATCTCGATATGAGCACTACATATCATCCTCAAACAGATGGTCAAAGTGAAAGAACCATCCAAACCCTAGAGGACATGCTACGAGCGTGTGTGATAGACTTTGGAAATGGCTGGGATAGGCATCTGCCGTTAGCCGAGTTTTCCTACAATAATAGCTATCACACAAGCATCAAAGCTGCACCTTATTAGGCACTTTATGGTCGAAAGTGCAGATCACCTATATGCTGGACTAAAGTCAGGGAAAGCCAGCTCACTGGTCCCGAACTAGTACAGGAGACCACTGAGAAGATTGTGCAAATCAAGAGCCGAATGCAAGCGGCTCGAGACCATAAAAAAAGCTATGCTGACAAGAGACGAAAACCACTTGAGTTCCAAGTTGGTGATCACGTCATGTTAAAGGTCTCGCCATGGAAAGGCGTGATTCGTTTTGGAAAATGTGGGAAATTAAATCCCCGCTACATTGGACCTTTCAAAATCATCACTAGAATCGGGCCGGTAGCTTACCGACTCGAGTTACCATCAGAACTCAGCTCTGTACACAACATGTTTCATGTGAGCAATCTGAAGAAATGTCTCTCAAATGAAACCCTTGCCATTCCTCTGGAGGAAATCTAGGTGGACGAGAGACTAAATTTCATCGAAGAACCTGTCGAGATAATGGATCGGGATATCAAACGGCTTAAACAAAGTTGCATTCCTATTGTTAATGTTCGTTGGAACTCTTGAAGAGGTCCCAAATACACGTGGGAACGCGAGGACGAGATCAAGCACAAATACCCACACCTTTTCTCAAATTTATCGGGTAACTCTAAGTGAAAACCGATGACGGTTTTCCTTCTAAGGCGGGGAGGATGTGACAAATGGTAATTTGCACACTAATATTTTAATAATAAATGTTTATTTATTATTACACAACTGTCAAACTGAACACTTATGTGTTCACATGTTTATTACGGGAAGCAAACCAGCATGCAGTAGCGTACAATAACTCACCAAAACTATTTAAATTTATCAGTAAAAGTGAATTTATCACTTTCTGACAATTTCAGACACTAACATAACAAAAACGAGAGGTTATCTTGTTTTTTCTGAAAAACCGACACCACACGCGTACCGACACCACTTTAGTAGTGGTTAAACATTATAATTCATTTTCGGAATCAACAAATTTTATTTCATATCAGTATTATAAAAACGGCTCCAGATTTATATTTTTCACGTTTACGTGTAACCGAGGTACCACAATTTTACCTCAGCTAAACAGAACACGGGGTATACACAATACACTATATAATTAAAACAAACAAATATACCCACTCCTTTCCCAGTCACCCACGTGATATCTGTCCCCTATACTCCTTTTCCTATTTCTTCTTCCTTCTCTTCGATCACCACAACACATAACGCATCATCTTCTTTTTTACTTTCTTGGTGAAGAAAACCAAGAACACCCTACTATCCTCTCCCATCACCATCCATAGATGACTCTTTAACACCTTTTGAGTTTCCCCGTTGTTTTGTCGGATCTTAAATCCGATCCAAATGGGTCAAACAACATTGAATTCGAGGCAAGGAGAGGGATATTAGCCAAGAATGGTGAAACCTCATCCTTGGATGATCAAAAGTAAGTCAAGAAACTGCCATGGATTGTCCCATAAGAGCACCAATTCCAGGAGAAGCAACCACACCAAAACCTACTTCACCTCAATCATATACCTCAGTTGAAGGATTTAAGGAGAAGAAAAGGGTGTGTGGCTTGCTTGGAATCGGGTTGGACTCTTGTCATTCTTACATGTAATCGATTCACTATCATCCTTTGTAAGGTTTAAATCTCACTTTTGTTGTTTATTCATGGTACTTTCGAATTGTGTAGCTTTATTTTGTTGTCGATATGATTTTTTTTAGTCAATATTATGTCGATTAATATGTTGGCCTTGGTGTGGTTAAGGAAGTTTTGAAACTGATAATGATGGAGCACTATTTAGAAACTGATATTGGCTCAGAAACATGAGATGTTGTCGTTAATTTGGCTGTGTCGAATGTCCATGTTCATCTTGTTAATTGAGCCTTGAACCGAATGTCATGTTAGTTGCCTAAGAAGGAAACGTTTAGGCTAAGTCAAGTTTGAGTCATTGTGGCTAGGATTTTGTTAAATCAAAGTGGTTGAGTCGTGTTCACACTTGGTTTATCTTGCATTTGTCCACATACATGTTCCTGTAAATGATTTTCGAATGACTGTGGTTGTGTTAAGAGTTTTAATTAGTCGAATTGGGGTCTAAAAATATGCTCGCAAAGTGTTTGTGTTTTGGTTTGAAAGAAAATGTTGACACTCAAATATGAGTTTGGATCGAGTAGAATGAAGTACTCAAAATCCTTGCCGTTTTGCCGATATGGCTTATACTAGTACTCAGCACTTGAGTTGAGTTGTAGTCGACTCAAAGATAAACCAAGAACTCGTGGTCTAAGTCATGTCATGTGGCCTTGATATTCATTCAAGATTACATCTATTTGGTTGTGGTCTTGAGTCATTGGTTTAAATAGCCCTCGAATCTCGTTAGTAATGTACTCAACTTCCTTGTTTGTGTTTATGTTGATATGTGCTCGAATTTGGTTATATGTATCCTCGTGTTGTGTTGACTTAATTTGGTTCAAGTGTGATTTTTAAGTTGTAAATGATCTTGGTCGAATGGGGTAAACTAGGTAGACTTGGGTAATGATTGAGTCAAGGGTGTCTGGGGTGAGCCGAGAGGCCACTCGAGCTCACCGAGAAAGGTGGCTCGTTACCCTTCTTTTTTGTTCAACCACCACCCCTGAAGGGTGCTGTGGTTTCCATTCTAGTGGTCATATTTTGGTATTGTTGTCTCGGTGTATACCACCCCTAAGGGGTGCTCGTTTTGCTCGATTCATTGGCCTTCAATGGACACACACCATGAGACCAAAACCCTTGTAAATCAAGCCTTGGTCGAACTCAAGTTCGAACCATTTCCTTCCTCCCATGGCTGCTCAATCCGAAACTAAAATGAAACATGTCCTGCTTTAATATTTGTGTTGCGTTGGGAATGATTTGGATCCCCCAACATGGGCCGAATTCCTTGAAGCCCACAAGAAAATTTTATTACCAAAGTCACTTATATACCAAATGACCACATTGGGCCGAAGCCCATGTGGTATGCATATAACATCAGGCCGCTGGCCTGCTTTGTTTTGGCAGCCCAATAATGAGTACATAACTAAAGTCTGTTTATTATAAAATATGAGCCACATCCCACTCCGTCACGAACATGAATATTTTGCCGACTTTGAAATAAACTGTCCCGAATTTACTAAGTTGTGGTTATTATTGCACAAATAGTCGTTAAAAATTCATTACAACTATATATTAAAACAACACGACTAATATTCGTTTCATTTCATGCCTAAAGCTGTAAACACTCAATATATATACATATATCGCATGGGATAAATTAAAACCCGACGTGAGTTTTATAACAAACGCTTGATTTACGAATCATTTTAATTGACGGGCACATATAAAGGAAAAACATAATTTTTCATATTTAACGATATATATATATATATATATATATATATATATATATATATATATATATATATATATATATATATATATATATATAAACAACTTGAAATACTAAAATTGGAAATGTAAACTAACTTATTGTTTTTCATAGCATATAACTCGAAATGGTTGTATCAAAACTTACATAAGTCGTTAGATTGTGAACAATTTTTTTCAAACACAAATTTCAATGTTGATAAAACAATGATTTCTTGTAAACCCGAATTCTTAACATATCGAGAAATAATGCAAACAATTAAGAGAACTTTTCAAACTTAACAATTCTTACAAAAACTATATGTATATACAAACATATATATATACACACACCATCGTACACATATTTACTCATGTAAAACACATACACTCACTTGAGAACAACGTGCTCATATATCGTTCACATTTTACATATGATAATAATTGTCCTCTGTACGTAGCTTTCTGATTTCTGTCAATCCGAAGGCTTACTCGTCTTAGTCTTTTGTATGCTTGTACACTCTCCCAATGAGCCAATATCTATAAATATTAAACACATTGTTCCAACTTAAATGCTGCCACACCAGCAACAACAACATGAACTCTTTAAAACATCTGGAATTCTTGAATTTGAACTGTTAACTAAAATAAACCTTACTAATCTAGGTCGCGTGTCGGTGCTGAACTCTGTCTGAACTATTTTGTGATCTGACTGCTATTTATCAAGGTGAGTTTATAGCCCCACACTATTTAAACTTGTTTTACTATTGGGGTGAGAAACATGCATAAACTATTTTAAGGACCAAACTATTGTCTATGCTATTACGTGGTTTAGCCTAAGCCCTGTTATGTCCCTCTATGCCCAACTCATGAACCGTCAATTCCTGCTGGGAAGCGCGAGTGTTATAAATAGATCTATTGGGAGTAACGTCGCCGTTCGGGTTGACCGGATAGGCAAACGAACGTATACCATGTCGAAACTACAAGTGTCTGGGATACACCCTTGCCGGGCCACTGATATTTAACATGCTTCTAGAGCATGCACACAAGTTATAGCTTCGGTTGCATGAACTTAGTGCTAACGTAATAGACTGCATTTTATATATCATTGCATGGGTTGTAATGTTCATATGCTAAACTCATGGTCCAATTGTTGATTTACTGCTTATTGATAAACCTATGAACTCACCAGCTTTTTGCTGACTTTTTAGCATGTTTTTCTCAGGTGTTTAAGTTGACTGATATGACAAGGTGGTGGCAGGGCAAGGGTCATAGATTATTGTCTGAATGCTGTGGATTTTTAATTATGACTTGTTTTTGTCTGGGACAACTAAATTTGCGGGCCTCACTTTATTAACTCAAAACGTTGTTGTAAACAATATTTTCATGCTTTATTTAATTAAAACAGAGTATGTATTCCGTTCTTTGTTATCTTGTGTTGTGTTTATCAATTTAGTAGCACCCCATGACTCGTATGCTTCCGCAAGCCAGATTTTGGGGGTGTTACATTATTGCTCAAAAGGCAATGTTTGAAAAGTATTTGTATCATCGTTATTTGTGTAGCAAATACTTAAAGTTTTAAAAAATAAGGTTTCTAAATATTATTTAAGTGGTGTGTAATATATAAAATATAGTGTATCCGTTTTTGATGTTACGAAGTTTATAATAAAGTCGTCAATTATTTAATAAGAATTAGTGGATGATAAGTTAAAATATCTATTTTAAGTGGCTGAATGTTAAGTTGTTAAAATGTTTGCATTATTTATTTATTAAGTTATTCGATTATTATTCGTTTAAAAATTAACGTCGTTATTTATATTTCGATGTTGTCGTTTCTAAATCTTATATGAAAGTTTTTATAAAACTTAGGCTAAATAAGTTTGTAAATCTAGGTATTTCAAAAATATTATATAGTTACAAAATTAAC
This sequence comes from Artemisia tridentata subsp. tridentata, assembly GCA_021014915.2. NCBI lineage: Eukaryota > Viridiplantae > Streptophyta > Magnoliopsida > Asterales > Asteraceae > Artemisia > Artemisia tridentata. The sequence goes on from CP139506.1 coordinate 290,631,569, forward strand.
CCTTAAGTTATAAAAAGTTACACTTTTTACCCAAAACTTAAAAGTTTTACATTTTTAGTCCAAAAGTATAAATTTATACTTTTTATTAACACTTTCTGAAAATGACAATTTATACCCTGAAGTTAATTATTTCAGTTTTTAATTTAAAAGTCGCAATTTACAGTTTTTACCCTATTCTTTCCAAAAGTACCCTTTGTACCCAAGTTTCGTAAAATTTGCATTTTTAGTCCAAAAATTTATAAGTTGTAAAATTTTCAGTTTTCTTTGAATTTGTTAAGTTCCATTGGCTCATTTTGAACTTATTAAAACTGCTTATTTCTAAATGGGTCACACGAAAAGGTCAATGGGCCTTAAGGCCCAATGAGGGTTGCGTTTGGTTTGCAAAGTTTATATCGAATGTTTTTAAATCCCTTGGCTTATTTTAGTGACTTCAAAAGAGTATATTTAGCTTATTGTTACAGCTTATACACACAGCTTATCAGTTTTGGGCTTATACGAAATTGGGCTGGGCTTTTAAGCCCAACGAAAGTGTTTGTTTTACAAAATCATATCCGCATAGCCTATGCGTTAAAGGTTTAGATTTGGAGCTTGTTCGAGGTTCATAAAAGCTTATTTTCGTGGCTTGTCTTAACAGCTTATTTTGTAAGCTTATAGTTAAACGGGTTAGGTTGTTGAGTCCAAAAATAACTCACGCAAGACAAGAAAATAAAGCTCGGTTCTAAATGCGTTTTACACGAAATGAGTTTTGGTGGTTTTTCAAGCATGCGAGTTTGGTTTACGTTTAAGTGTTTATTACTTGTTCCAATTGCTCATTTTATGTTTACATGTGGTCCATTTGTTTAGTTTTCTTTGTTACATGGCCACACAAGGCTAACAATACGTTTTATAATGAGCTTTATAAGCTATATAGCAAAAATAAAATATGTTACGCATGAAACAAGGTCGCCAAGGAATAAATAACGTGGCCAAGAATGTTTAAACGTATTGAAAAGGGCTTGGAAAACTTACTACACTAGGAATGGTGGTGAGGAACAAATCAAGGGACGAACGAGGGACAAAAGGGAAACCAAAACTCCAAGCTTCCAAAGCTCTAACCCATCACGTACTAGAACCAAAAAGGACTTTAGAACTAGGTGAAATGACCCAAGCCTTGCTTCTCCTTCTTTCCTTTTCATACGACAGTGAACAAAAGAGTGTAGAGTGGGTTTGTTTGCGTTTTGCTTGTGTTTTTGTTAGAAACCGGATTACGATTGCATGGGGTAATATAAGAAGAAGTTAACATATGTTTAAAAGTAGTCAATCTTAGTTGTTAGAATCTTCTCAGTAGTATAGTGTGGAGGACATGAAGAATAGTGTGACTCTTCATAGGATTGACTTGACAATTCTCTTTCACAGGTAGTGATTGCATGTACTCTACCATGATTACCTTCCTTTGATTACATTTTTTTTTTTTTAAATGTGGGCGCATGAAACATAAATATATTAAGGTGCGTTTGAGGTTAAGTAAACAAAAGATTGTATTTTGGTTTCTTCGTGTGACACAAAAGAAAGAACAATAACAAAAATATATAGATGTGTGTTTATATGTCGTGTGTAACAAAGTCACAAGGAAAGAAATAAAGGTTGTGTCTTGGTATAACGTAATACAAGAAGAAAGAAAGAAAAAAATGTAGAGGGTGTTTGTAGAATTGGTATCATAAGGAAAGAAAGAAAGGGAAAAAAATGAAGTGTAATGGGTTTGTTTGTTGGGCTCGTTGGGTAGCCAAAGCCCAAAAAAAAATAAGGTATCCACTTGGTTTGTTATAAAACGAGCCAAGGTCCAAACAAATAAAGGTGTGTCGAGTTAACATCATAAGGCCCAAGAGGATTATCGAGTTTGATTATTTCGTTGGTTAAACCATCGTGGTACGCGTGTGAGCTCGTTCCAATGAAATGTGAATCACATCACATAGTTATGATTTGTAATTGCATTTGTAAAAAAAAATTAACTTGTAAAAATGGTTAATTAAACTTTCAAATTGAATTACTTCGTGTTTAACATTACTTAATGACTGGGTAAATTACGGGATATTACAATACTACCCGTTAAACAGAATTCCGTCCCGGAATTATAAGCTGTGGTAGGTGTCGGGGTTGTCTCGGGAAATAAGTGTGGGTAATTGGCACGAATTTGATCTTCACGTTCCTAAGTAAACTCTGGTCCTCTCTTAGAGTTCCATCTAACTTTGACGATGGGAATACAACTTTGCTTTAACTGTTTGACATCTTTTTCCTTGATCTCTAATGGTTCTTCAATAAAGTTGAGCTTGTCGTCAAGCTGAATCTCTTTCAGTGGAATGACAAGAGATTCATCTGATAAGCACTTCTTCAGATTTGATACGTAGAAGGTATTGTGTACTTTACTGAGCTCTTCAGGAAGTCCAAGTCTATATGCCACTAGACCAATCCTTTCTAGGATTTTAAAGGGCCCATTGTATCTGGGATTTAGCTTTCCACGTTTTCCGAATCGAACCATTCCTTTCCAAGGAAATACTTTCAACATGACCCTATATCCAACCTGGAATTCCTTGGGCTTTCGCCTTACATCGACATAACTCTTTTGTCTGATTTGTACAATTTTCCAGGTGGTTTCTTGGCTAATTTCGGGTCCTGTGAGTTGCTGATGAAGCGAAAAGTGTACCGCTTTTAAGGGGTCATTTAAGCCCTAAATCGTATTTATTTGATCAAATATCGCCCTAAATCGTTCCTTTTGTCATTTTAGGTACTTTTGAGGAGAAATCTGGAAAAGGAGGCATTTTGGACGTTTTTGGAGCATAAAAGTGAAGAAAACGACAAAGTCTCAAAAATCGGCTAAAAGTTACCTTTGACGGCGTCAGATTTTACTCTGGACGGCGTCATGGCTTGGCAAGAAAAGGTGGATGTGAAATTTACTCATGATAAGCCAGTGAAAATTGCATGTAAATTCTGACGGCGTCACGCTTTAACCTGATCAAGGGCGTCACGGCTTAATTCAAAGAGGGACGGCGTCACGTTCAAGGTCTGACGGCGTCAAGCCTTGATAAGCCAGAACGGATTTTGGAGAGCTAAAGAGGGACGGCGTCAAGAAGGTCATCCGGGAACCCTAAAAGCGGCGAGGTGACGGCGTCACACTCCATAACGTGACGCCGTCAGATCCAAAAGTCTATATATAGTTTTCTAATTTTTTGTCATTAGGGTGGAACTTAGTGTGGAATTTTTGGGAGAAAACCCTAAGACGATTTTATCATCTTTTTCAAGGCTTTTTGCCTTGAGATCTTCCATGTTACATTGAAAGATAAGTTATCAATTAATCATTCAATATGTCTATGTGTTGTTTGATTCTATCTTATTCTTGTCTTTTGTTTAACATGTTAGGCTAGATTTATCTTGTGTTTGCTTAGATCTAATGAAACCTAGCTATTGATTATTGGTTATTAGTGTGTTATTAGTTGTATTGGATGATTGTTTATCTATGTTAGGCTTAAGAAAACTGGCTAACTTCCTATTCGGTAACTTGCTTGAACGTCTTAAGAAACATGAACCAAATGCGTACTAAAGGTTTTTATGGTTGTATTTAATGCACAAGCGAATTCTAGTGATCCCATGTTAGGAGCTTCCTAGCCGGCTCGACATAGGAGTGAAGTAGGAGCTTGTAGAGTTGGGGAAGTACGTACGCCACCCCACGATTGGTATTAAGGAATACACCCGTCATCCACGCGACTAATACACACTAATCAACCGGTAAAAGATAGTTAGGGAGTAAGGAAATCTAAGTGAACACATTTCTCTACACATAAGTTTTCACCAACTTTTTATTTTCAGTTATTTATTTTATTTACATTCGTAGTAATTTGGGTTAGTTGACTAGCAACTAATTCCGCCCACTCTTTCAAACCCGAGATTTTACTTGCTTTCATAAAAATATAAAAACATAAAAAAGAATCTTCCTCAACCCTTAGACCTATTAGAGTAGTCTTTCATACCTAACGAACACTATTCCCTGTGGAGAACGATCAATCCCCCGTACTTACCACTACACTATACTACATCGGTCAGGTACACTGCCTGGTGGGGTTGTAAGCCTCTTGAGATCCCTCGAGAGGTAAAACCTGTTGTAAGTTTGCAAAACCACGCATCAAGTTTTTGGCGCCGCTGCCGGGGAATAGTTATTGTTTAGGTTGAATTTTTATTTTATAGGTCTACTCACTAGATTCCTTTCTAGTGAGATTTTTATTTTATTTTTCTAGGTTTTCTTTAGTCTATCTATTTTCTTCGTTTCTTTGTTCGTAACCATTACCATTCGACATCATGGAAGATGGTAATATCCTTAATCCCAACAACCCACCACCACAACAACCACAACCACCTCCTAGAGCCCGTACTTTAGGAGAGTATTCCCGTCCTAGCCACCATGGCTATCGAAACACCATTGAGCTCACTCAAGGAGCCAATATCACACCCTTGCGATCCGAAACCATCCGGTTGGTGCAAAGCGGATGCGCATTCCATGGACTTCGTTCTGAAGATCCTAATCAACACCTCAAGGACTTTCTTAAAATCGTTGATTCTATAGACCTTGATGTTGCCACTCGAGAGACGACCCGATTGCGTCTCTTCCAATTCTCTCTGCGGGACCAAGCTAGTCAGTGGCTAGAACGTCAACCCGCAGGATCCATCACCTCTTGGGATGATCTCACTACTCGTTTCCTTGCTCAGTTTTTCCCACCGGGAAGAACTACCAAGCTAAGGAATGATATCTTGATGTTCCAACAACGTCAAGGCGAAACTCTCTACGAGGCATGGACTCGATTCAAGGACTTACTCCAAAAAGTCCCTCGCCATGGCATAGAACTTTGGCTCCAAGTCCAAATCTTCTATGACCATATCAATCTCTCCACAAGGCAAACCATTGACCAATCGGCCGGTGGCAAGCTACGTGATCTAAGTGCGGAACAATCATGGGCTCTCCTAGAGGATCTTGCTCTTTATGACAACGAAAGTTGGAGTGATCCCCGTGATTTGAATAAAACGGTCAAGGCAATATCTTTGCCTTCGAACAATTCAAGCACTTCCGACTGTAGGATCATAGAACTTGAAGACCAAGTCAAGTTTCTCATGAAATCCTACGAGGCTCCTAAACCTTCAAGCCAAGTGAACAAAATCACTTCTTCATGTGAATTATGTAGTGGTCCCCACGACACTCGTGATTGCATGGAACTCCCCGAACAAGCTTTTGTGGACTACGCATCCTCGCGTACCGATGGAGCGGGAGACAAGTGGTACACTTTCAAACCCGAGCCAAACCCCTATGGTGATTCATACAACCCCTCATGGAAAAATCACCCGAACCTTAGGTGGAAACAAAACCAAAACACACAACAAACCAATTATTCCAACCCACCTAATCGTTTCCAATCAAGCAGTTCCAACTCGAACCGTACTTTCAACAACAATCCTTCCAGCAATGGTAGTACCAATAACTTTGAAGGATTGATGTCCCAATTTATGGCATCTCAAGAAGCTCGGATAGCTAGATTCGAGTCCGAATTCAATCAACAACAAACGGAGATGACCAATAAAATTGACAACTTGTTGAAAGCTCTCAATAACCAAGTGTTATCACCTCCACATAAGGACGCTAGGAACGCAAATAGCGGACCCCAAGTAAAAGACCCCTCTTCATCCAAACACGTCCACTTTGTCAACATTGTCACTATTAAACCAATTGATAGGAATGAGGATAATAGTGAACCTAAGGATGAGGATAAGAAAGTCGAGGTTGATAAGGAAGTTAGGACAAGTGAGATTAAAGAAGTAGATGATGATGAGGACTACTTCAATAGGCTACCTACTAAGGAAGAGCGCGCATATCATACAAACTTATTCGATGACCCCGATACACCATACTTCCTAGGTAGACCAATCATAGAAATAGGCGACCCTTCTAATCTCAACATACCATGCAACATCGGACATTTGCATGTGTGGAAAGCCTATATCGACCTTAGATCACCCATAAACATCATGCCTAGAGCCCACTACAACTTGATAATGAAAGATCAACTTGGGTATAGGATGTTCCCTGACAAGGGATGGATGAGTAACTTCACGGGAAGAGTTAAGGGATTACCGGTTTATGTAGGAAACTTCACCTATGTCACCGACTTTGTAATTGTTGAAGATATCCGCCCAATAGTCGATGCATCCTTAACTCAAGTGGTTTTTGGAAAACCATTTGTTGAGGTCTCTAGAATGACTTATGAACCTTCCTTAGGGATAGTTAGATTTAAGGATGAGACCGATGAGGTAAACTACCAAATGCCATATAAGATAGAACAATTCCAACACTTGTCAAATGTTGAGAAGGAGCTCAAGCAAGCGGTTTACTATAGGAATGATGAGGATAGAAATAAAGGAGTAGACTATGTTATGGAAAGGATATTCGGTTTCTACAAGGATTGTTTGAGATTGGGACCGGAATATAAAACCGGGAATGAAAATGGCCTAGGAACCGTGACCGATGATGGAATCATGTAATGTACGTGACTTTGAGTCTAGCTACAAGACTCGTTAATAAAGAAAAGCGCTTCTTGGGAGGCAACCCAATCGTTATTTGCTTTGTGTGTTTATTTATTTGTTTGTTTGATTTTATTTGTTTCCGTATGTATGTTTAAATTTTATTATTATTGATTCATGTTCAAAACTAATTTGTGAAAATGCTTTATGTTGTTTTTAACTTCGTCTTAACTACATATAAAGGTATTTTGCAAAAGTTAAGTGTAAGGGAAATCTAAATCGGTTTATTAGAACACAAATTAACATGAATCGTAATAATAATAAATTAACATACATATTCGTATTTGTTTGAGTCAAATGCTTGTATCGAGTCATAATGATGTTTTGCAGGATTTCCAGGAAGTAAGGTAAAGGTTTTTCCAGAAATTTTCTGGAAACTTAAAATGAAAATTTTTGTCAGGTCATTTCTGACGGCGTCAGGGTTTATAACCTGACGGCGTCAGATTTAATTTTCAGAAATTTTTGAAAGTTTTGTTTTTAAAAAGTTTTTATTAAATCTCCAACTTATAATCTCCAGGAATCTGCAAAATTATCATTCCACAAGCATTATATCCTTATATATAGATTTATCCCGCCGATGTTATGCAGGTTTTCGTGTTTGTTTTCTCAGGTTTAACAGGTTATTTCGGACAAGGAAATGTTTTGAATCAAGCTTATGGTGATGCATTAGTCATGGAGCTTCAACATTACTTTGGAAGAAGATCTAACCGTGTTACTTCATTATCCACCGAGCGAATCAGGGGAGTATTTGATTTCATTCTTTTACTTTTTTCTTTTACATCTTGTTATTTGAACATTGGGGACAATGTTCATCTTAAGTGTAAGGGGAGGGTAAAAGTACGATTAGAGAATGCTATTACGCTTGATTTTTGTTTGTTTAATAGTAGATGTGTAATAAAACTGAGATAAATACCTGTTAGGGTAATTTTAGTGCCAAATTTAAAATTTTTTACAACATATAGGAGTGAAACTTTGATCTTAATGAGCATCTCACGGATAGGAGTTATATGACTAGCACAAAAAACCGTACCACTAAAAAAAAATTTCCACCCCCAAATATGTGAGGTTCGCCCCTAGAATTGGTAGGAAAAGCATTTATGCTATGATGTGTGTACCGGTAGCACTTAGATTCTAGAACTTGCGTTAGGACCATTCCAAGGCCACAAGTGAGACTACATTCGTGTAGTTAGATTTACTACATGATAAGAGGCATTAGGATTAACCCATTGTTTTACACCTGTGTTTTTGTTATAATTACTTTGGCTACATTGGTCAAGTAATTCTCCCACACCCTTTGCGTTGTACTCATTTTTAGTACACGATACCCCTAGTACACCCCTCAGAGCCTATCTTTTCGTTTCGACCTTTAAGCATTTTACTTAAAGGAAGAATTTGTTACACCCCACTTAAATGTACACCCAAATCGCCTTAGCCTACCTTGTATGCACTCATTTTTAGTGCATTATTGTTACAACATTTGTTTAAACCCCAAGTTAATTATCTAATTGATTACATGGTTGCTAAGTCGAGTCATATCCTTGTACATATTGTTTTGGGACAATTGGGACTCATGGGTAAAGTACTAGTGTAATGGAGTAATGGGGAAGAACATCATTTATTACCCCCATATGTGCTAAATGTTTTAAAAAGTACTCCAAGTTTTTCAATTATCTTAATTCGAGTCATTAGAATAGTTATTTGTAAAGTTATGTAAAAGTTCAAGTGTAAGGGGAATGCAATGCCCCTATGATGTATTATTTTGGATGGTAGGGCAAAAGTGTATGCAAAAAAAAAAAAAAAAAAATACAAAAAAATGAGAAAAAACATACGGACTACCATCCCGTTTCATTTTATGTTTATTTTATGTTTTTGTTATTTTCTTTCATTAGCTTAGATTGAGTCGAGTCTTGGCTTAGCAACATTGTATAGTACATGTAATTGATCAAGATCTTTAACTCGCCACCAGTAAAATATCCTTTATCCAACAAAACCGTGTTTTCCTTTTCCCTACACCTAACGTTATAACCCATTTAAAAGCCCTCTTTGATAGTTTATCTTAGGTGCTTACGCCTAGTGGAGGAGGTTTTCGATCCTTTCCCACGCCTATGGTAATCTATTTGCTATGACAGGTAGTGAGAGATATTATCCGTTTTCATTTATGAGATTTATTTTGATGACACTTGAGAGATGTGAGTATCTAAACACTACTTGTGAGGTGCTAGTTTATAATCTCCGTGCTTATTATGATTAAAGTGGAACGAATATTTGTTGTAATTACTTTTATGTTTGCATTAAATGACCCCTAACTTGTATTTTGATTAGAATAAAAGCGCATTTGCTTGAGGACAAGCAAATATCAAGTGTAAGGGTATTTGATGAAGCGAAAAGTGTACCGCTTTTAAGGGGTCATTTAAGCCCTAAATCGTATTTATTTGATCAAATATCGCCCTAAATCGTTCCTTTTGTCATTTTAGGTACTTTTGAGGAGAAATCTGGAAAAGGAGGCATTTTGGACGTTTTTGGAGCATAAAAGTGAAGAAAACGACAAAGTCTCAAAAATCGGCTAAAAGTTACCTTTGACGGCGTCAGATTTTACTCTGGACGGCGTCATGGCTTGGCAAGAAAAGGTGGATGTGAAATTTACTCATGATAAGCCAGTGAAAATTGCATGTAAATTCTGACGGCGTCACGCTTTAACCTGATCAAGGGCGTCACGGCTTAATTCAAAGAGGGACGGCGTCACGTTCAAGGTCTGACGGCGTCAAGCCTTGATAAGCCAGAACGGATTTTGGAGAGCTAAAGAGGGACGGCGTCAAGAAGGTCATCCGGGAACCCTAAAAGCGGCGAGGTGACGGCGTCACACTCCATAACGTGACGCCGTCAGATCCAAAAGTCTATATATAGTTTTCTAATTTTTTGTCATTAGGGTGGAACTTAGTGTGGAATTTTTGGGAGAAAACCCTAAGACGATTTTAGCATCTTTTTCAAGGCTTTTTGCCTTGAGATCTTCCATGTTACATTGAAAGATAAGTTATCAATTAATCATTCAATATGTCTATGTGTTGTTTGATTCTATCTTATTCTTGTCTTTTGTTTAACATGTTAGGCTAGATTTATCTTGTGTTTGCTTAGATCTAATGAAACCTAGCTATTGATTATTGGTTATTAGTGTGTTATTAGTTGTATTGGATGATTGTTTATCTATGTTAGGCTTAAGAAAACTGGCTAACTTCCTATTCGGTAACTTGCTTGAACGTCTTAAGAAACATGAACCAAATGCGTACTAAAGGTTTTTATGGTTGTATTTAATGCACAAGCGAATTCTAGTGATCCCATGTTAGGAGCTTCCTAGCCGGCTCGACATAGGAGTGAAGTAGGAGCTTGTAGAGTTGGGGAAGTACGTACGCCACCCCACGATTGGTATTAAGGAATACACCCGTCATCCACGCGACTAATACACACTAATCAACCGGTAAAAGATAGTTAGGGAGTAAGGAAATCTAAGTGAACACATTTCTCTAAACATAAGTTTTCACCAACTTTTTATTTTCAGTTATTTATTTTATTTGCATTCGTAGTAATTTGGGTTAGTTGACTAGCAACTAATTCCGCCCACTCTTTCAAACCCGAGATTTTACTTGCTTTCATAAAAATATAAAAACATAAAAAAGAATCTTCCTCAACCCTTAGACCTATTAGAGTAGTCTTTCATACCTAACAAACACTATTCCCTGTGGAGAACGATCAATCCCCCGTACTTACCCCTACACTATACTACATCGGTCAGGTACACTGCCTGGTGGGGTTGTAAGCCTCTTGAGATCCCTCGAGAGGTAAAACCTGTTGTAAGGTTGCAAAACCACACATCAGTTGCACATCTCCAACTTCAGTCCAACAAACAGGTGATCGACACTTTCGACCATAAAGTGCTTCAAACGGTGCTTCCTTGAGACTGGCGTGGTAGCTGTTGTTGTAGGAGAATTTCGCTAATGGTAAGTGTTTATCCCAACCTTTCCCAAAATCGATCACATACGCTCGTAACATGTCTTCCAAAGTGTTGATCCCAGTTATGCACTTGATCGAATTCCCTTAGCTTGTAAAGATTAAGTTATGCTACATAAATCTAGTATAACTATGGTATAGAAACTGTGCTTGAGTTGTATTAAAGTTTATAATCTAAACTTTAATCCTAAGAAGAATTCTTCAATAAAACAGTTATGAACATAAGATTATCAAACAAACAACGCTTCAATATTATTTACTATAATACGAATACTCTGACAAGCATTAGGGTTATACAACCTTGAAACTATAACTCTATCAAAATTACGTATTTATATCAATGCCCTAGGACCTCCTTTTATAGACTAAGGAGTCCTAGTCGGCTTACAATAACTTGTTCTCTAAGATAATTCTTTTCTATATCTTTTCTATACTTATCTAAACATACTATTCTTGTCAAATCGACTATACAATGTATATCTCATAAACAGTCTTAACTATAACTCTAGCAGTCTTAACAAATACTCCAGCAACATTAACTCTTCAGCAGTTGAAACTTTGTACTAGCAGTACTAAGTTTGTTCCAGCAACACTATCTGTGTATTTTCCTTGAAGTTCAGTAGCAGTTGTAATCTTCTAAGAGCAGTCTTAACTTACACCAGCAGTCTTAACTTTTGCATTAGCAGCTTTAAACACTTAGAACATTATTCTTGAAATCCAAGAGCAGTCTTAACACCACAGAGCAGCAGTATCAACCTTATAAGCAGCAACAACTCAAGAATCTTTAATTCCCAACAATCCTCCCCTAAACTTGATATTTTCTCCCAAAATTATCATGTTTCTTCATTGAAAATAAGGGTTTTGATTATGTAGTGTTCACGTGTTCTAAGATTGATTGAGAATCATGCGAAAATGTTATAGGATGTTATGGAGATGAATGGGATATGTAGAAACCACGATAATTGATCAAATGCATGATAGAAAAGAGTAGAATTTGATAGAATTGATTAGAAGTCGGAGAATGAAAAAAAAAATTGAGACAGTAGGTCCCAACTGATTCGGTTGCGGGGCAATACCGATCGGTTGGGCTGGGACATTTACTCCATCCGATTCGGTTGGAGGAATACCGATCGGATGGAGGGCTCGGTAAAAGAAAAAAGAAAATTTTTAAAACGAGTTTTGTGATTTCTAAATCCTTTAATCTTGGTTCTTATGCTCTTATACTAACAAATAATTGTGATTTCTACAGAGTTATGTTGCAGGTAGTTCGAGTTCATCACGTGTTGGGGTGAATCCGATTGTGAAAAAGTACATTCAAAGGAATTCAAAGAGTAAGGCCACATATACTCTTAATCCGGAGAGTAATGAGAACTTGAAGTTTAGCAAACTTAGGAAGGAGGAAAAGCACGCTTTTCGGGAGCGTCTTTCAAAGCTACAAGGTAGAAAGATTGCTAAGCCAAGGTTAGTTGATTGGGAATTGTTTGCAGATTATGGTTGCGAGAATGAGTTGAGAAATATGATGAGGATGTCATATGTATATGAGGGTGATGGTGATAGTTTTGACGATTTGTCGTGGGAGAAAGCTTTTAGCATTTATGAGAATGTTTTCCATGAATGGTGTTTGGAGTTTTTTGCCACATTTTATTTCGAAAGAAAAGTTGTTGATGTTGTGAAAGATATATGTATTTGGTTTAGGCTTTGGGGAAGGGAACATGCTTACACTTTGCCGGAGTTTGCGGTTGCTTTAGGATTGTATGAACAAGAGGAGATTGAGCATCGTGTGTTTGCACCTCATTTTGTGAGGTTGGTGAGAAAACATAATGATTATGATGGTATTGCGGAGTATTGGAATAGAGTTGGTGATCCGGGTTGTAATAGAAGGAACTCGTCCAGGTTGAGGAATCCTACTATGAAAATTTTACAAAAATTGATCGCCTAGGGGGTTTTACACAGAACGAGTAGTCGAGACAAGTGCAATCAACCGGATTTGTGGTTAATGAAATTGTTGGAGGAAGACAAGAACGGGAACGCGGCTTGGATAATAGCCGAATATCTTTCACGAAGAGCACCAGGGATCAAGGATAATAGTGAAATCTGTGGAGGTCATTATGTTACTGCTTTGGTGAGAAATTTAGGTTATTTTGAGAATTGGGAAGTGTCGAAATGTTCGGAGATGACGGAAAGTGAGACATGGGATGCTATAGGTTTTAGTAAAGCGTTGGATAGAAAAAGAATAACGTTAGGAGCGTGGACAGAACCAACGATGGCCGCACCTCAAGCTGCACCACAACAATCTTACCAACAACTACCATATCAACCACCACCGAATATAAGGAGTGTTCATGCCCCGAGTAGTTTTGATTTGGGATGGGGGGATTGGAACAAGGAGTTAAACGAGATAGAGCGTAGGGACGTGTGGAGAGATTCTATGATGATGAGGCAAAATTACAACTATGATTATTCTATGTCGATGCTTCAACATGTGGCTCATGAAGCCAACTATGAGGTACCTCCTTACAACCCACCAAACGTTCCACCCTACCCATTTCAATATGACCCATATCCTGGCCAATATCCTTACCCATATCCTGGGTACCCACCATTTCCTGAACCAGTGCTGGTATATGGTAGAGTTCCAAATGTTGGAGGGTCGAGTTATGATGTGGGCGGATCATCGTCGGGTGTTGGAAAGAAAAGGCAGAAGTATACAGTTTTTGAGGATGATGAGAATTATGAGGAAGTAGAAGAAGAGGATGACGAGGAGAGTGAAGATGAAAGAATTCCTCCTGATGGCATGGATCATGATGATGAATGATCATCGGTGATTTGGTTTGTGATGTTTGTGTTTTAAAAACAATGATGGGTCGAATAATTTCTGTTTCTACTACTTTAACTTAACTTTCTTAGGATTTTATTATTTATGGTTTGTTTTAATTACTTTTGTTTGTTTTAGTATTTTGTTTTGTTTATTTCGCGTATAGTTTTTGCAGTTGTTGCAGGGGGAGAATTAACGAAAGCTTATTGTTGATCAATATTTGGAGTTTGAAGAACTCATGTGCTTACTTATGATCAAATATGCGTATGCGAATTTTTCCCGGGTAGTACCTTTTTAACTAAATTTTTCCCATTTCCTTTACTTTGAAGTTCATTTTATTACATTGAGGACAATGCAAAACTTAAGTGTGGGGGAGGGAAGAAAATTGGAAAATTTTTGGTTTAATTTTTATTTTTATTTTTTAGGTTTAGTAGATTTTGGAATTGAGTAACTAGAATTAGTTCGCCCTTGATATTCTAGTTGTTTTCTCATATAATATATATAGTTTTAAGAACTAGAATGATTCATTGGTAAAAATGAGGCTATTTGAAAAAGTTTTGGAATTTAATCAGGTTATGAAGAGCTATTTCATTTTTGGAAGCGATAACAGTTACTAGTACATGTTATAACCCACCTGAAATTGTGAGGATTTAAGCCTTTTTGTATAAAGCATTTCTTATGCTTTATATTTCGTTATGAGTGTGCCGGTAATTATGTTGATTCTAGAACTTGTACTTGTTATGCATTACGGTTAAAATTACTTTCGAGTAATAAAATATATTCAAATGATAAGAGGGAAATTAGGATTTACACCAAATGGCCATCCGTTTACAGAAATATTTTTGCTAACCACATCGGTTAGTTAGCCTATGTAATTGGAACCCATTTGTTAGTGTGAATATTTTATGCTAGATACCCTTAGTTACACCTTCTGAGCCTTTCTTTTCTTTTGATTAAATCCAGAAAAATATAAAAAGATTTTACACCTTACACCTTAGCCTTATCCGAATCAAGTTCAATTCAAGTTCAAAACTATTTATTTTTTGATGATTGCATGTTGACCACACTTTGATATGTGTATGTGTTGTTTCAATGAAGAAGGAGGTCACTACTCTTTTTTTTTTTTTTTTGTAGTGTGTGCTCATCCAAAGTCTGGGGGTGACGAAAAAGAAGTGAGTTAAAAAAAAAAAAAAAAAAAAAAAAAAAAAAAAAGTGAAAAGTGAATAGCCAATGAGCTATGAATGTATGAATGAATGAGAATAAAATAGTCAATGAGCTATGAAGGAAGAAAGGAGTTAGTATGAGATTCGGAATAATAATCGAAGAAGTTTGGTGGAGTGATCATTTGAGGTATAAAGAGTTGGGAACGGAATTCGGACTTGATTCTTATTTATTTTTCATTTTGTAGAAACCAATCACAAATAATTCCCATGTCTATTCCTTACCTTTACCAATTAATTTATTCGTTGTTAGCTTTCGAGCATCCGGATTTAGTGATGGCTTTGTTTAGATATGTAGTGCATGGATGTTCTAGTGACCATCCGGGTTTTTGAATAGTTGAAAAACGTTGTTAGCGAGCTAGTGCGTATTTTGGTGACCATCCGTTATGCAAGTAACGTTGTTAGCGAACCAAGGTACAATCTAGTGACCATCCGTTGCTTAGCTAATTAAGAATTCGTTGTTAGCGAGCTATTATGTTCTTGTATGAAATATTTGTACATGAGCTAGGTAACCGTAACCCTTAACCTTAAACCCAAATAAAAGACCTCTTTGATGTTTTATTTTGTTGTTTTGATACTCGTACAAGCTTATGGTAAAAAAACATGAATCATGACTGAGCATTGAGTGATGTACCATTAAATTTAACCTTAGAGTGTTGAGTGAATTTAAAATTCCTTTGTGAGGTGCTTAGTTATGTTATCAAGCTCAAATTAACTTGTTTATGTTTCAAGAATTTTTCACATTTAAAGTAAAAATAACAATTGTTCCATTGGGATGGTTGTTGGATTTTTAGAATCATAATGAAGACGCCATTGATATCAGATTTTCTAAAAGCTAGACTTGCTCGAGGGCGAGCAAAACTCAAGTGTGGGGGAATATGATAACGCTCAAATTGAACATGTTTTTATTCGCGTTATCGTTAGTTTTGTGCACTATATTTGGTTATATTTGTGTGTATTTGTTACTAAATCGTGAAAAAGTGTATATGCAAGTAAATATAGCCAAGTACAGGAAAATAAGATAAAAAGATGAAGAATTGAAGTGATTACGCACATTGGAAGATTCCCGAGAGGAAAACGAGAGAGAAACCACACGAGAACTCAAGGATTTGATATTGTCGAGATTTCTATGTTCAAATATCAAGAAAAGATCAAGCTCTATGAAAGGAATTAGTGCCACAACAAAGGAACAAGTACGCGACGAGAAAAGAAAAGAAAAATAAAAAATGTGTGTGCATGAAGGCCCCATCCGATCGATTGGTGCGCGCATCCGATTCGGATGGGAGGAGATGAATTTACCGAGAGATCCAACCGATCGGTTGGACCCCAATACCGATCGGTTGGGAGAAACTGCTGTTACAAAGTTGCATTTATTGATGAATTTAAGCCCCATAATCATGGTGGCTTATCATTTCCTGCTTATTTACCACTAAGGGACATTTTTACTTGAAGAGGAGGGATTCTTTCGCTTATATATAGAATCAAAGGCTAGATACAAAGGAGTGACACCCCAAACCTAGTAAAGGCTTACACTAAGTCCTTACTAGCTTATTATAATTGCCCGAAAGCTTGTAATTGCTGTGAAAAACGTCCAGGAACTTTGAGTTAAAGTCTCAATAGTGTGGTTCGAGTGTGGAGTTGTTTTACGTGTAGTAATAGGCGATTGGAGGAGTGTGGTTGCTATAGTTCCACAATTCTAGTTCTTGTAATTCCAAAACTAGGTATCTCTTGTTTAAATTATTATGAACTATTTTTACTTTAAGTTGAATGAAAGTATGGTTTGTTACTTGTGTTTGATTATATTTGATATGGAGTGATTTTTGGGTATACTTGTGTGTATGATGTGACAATTGTTGGAGTATTCTTATTTTATAGTGATGCATGAAAACATGTCTTGTTTTATGAGTTTGTTGAAATACAATCTAATCTTGCTTAATTAGTTGGTAAAAACAGTTCTAAAGAATAAAAAGGGCCGAAAGGATTTTTTTATGTTTTTATTCCAAAAAAGTTAGTGCACGAATTAGTATGGGATATGGTGTGTGACAAGCACCATATTAACTCATTAAAATGGATTTGGAAACGATTTCATCACGAGAAAAGGCCGAAAGGATTCGTAAGAATTCTTAAGATAAGAAATGCTTTTCAAACAACAAAGAGTTTAATAGAATTGTCGTAATAGTTAAAAAGGCAGAAAGGAATTAACTAGGAGATTGAATTCTTAGAGATGATTTTTCATGATAAAAACCATTGATTGTGAATCATTCATATTATGTTGTGCATCACTACAAGTTACACCCAACTTGGTAGATTACTCTATATAATTAGTTAAGGAATTACACACAAGTATATTTGTTTTTGATTGATTGGATTTTACTTGCTTTAGAATTTACACCAAATTGGATTGACAACCCTTTTTGTTAAAACTTATTTTACTAAGTTCAAACAACAATTCCCTTGGGACGATCTCGACTTACCCACCTTTCCTACCACGGACGAGTATACTTGCTCGTATGTGTTGATTAGAGAATTGGATAAATCGTGTTTATAAATTTTTAAAACTTGTACACAATGCGACACATAATCACACCTAATGACTTTTACTTTCTTATCCACTAAGTTTTCTATCTCAGTTAAGAATGTCTTAAGAATGCTAGGCGTCTCATCCTAAGAACCTAAAAAGAAAACCCATGTAAATCTACTATAGTCATCAGTAACTACAAGACAGTACCTTTTATGCATAATAATACTCACAAATGTTGGGCCAAACAAATCCATATGTAGCATAAACAAAGGTTGATCAATAGAGTTGAGGGTCTTGGGCTTACAGGAAGCCTTGTGTTGTTTGCCTTTGAGATAGGCCACACAAGTCTGGTCATTTTCAAATCATTTTTTAGGCAAACCTCTTACCAAACCATCTTTAACAATTTTATTTATGGTTATAAAATTTATATGACCAAGTCTTCTATGGCATAACATGGACTCATCCAATGTGGCCTTTGCATCAAGACAAGTAAGGGCCTCTTTAGGAATAATCTTCTTCATATCAACACTGTACATGTTGCCCTTTCTTGGCACTTTAAGTAAAACCTGACTTTCATCAGGAAGCTTAAAGTCTGGAGAAAGCACAAGACATTCAGTGTCAGTAAAAAGAACCTTGTTCTTTTTGTTACACATTTGTGAGACACTAAACAGGTTATACTTAAGCTCTTGCACAAAGTACACATCTTCAAAGTCTAATTTCACTGGTACAAAAAGTGGTATTGGTCACTCCAAAAATGTGTGACGATATGCATATAGTCACATACGTTTTTTTTTTGTATGTCACCAAAAGTCGTGTCACCGTAGGTGGCATATGGTGACATTGTTTAGTTTGTGGCCTTTTTCATTGAAAAAGAGTGACCAAAATACGAATATGTGTGACAAAGGCACAAGTTTTGTTGGATTAATCAGTATCAGTGACCGTAAACACTTTATAGTCACACGAATGTTTTTTGAGAGTAACTATTGTTCGTCCTTTGGCCACATAAATATATAATATATGTGACATTTGAGATAATTTATTCAAGTAAATGTGTATTTTGTGTGACTATTTCCCGTCCTGTGGCCACATGAATATATAATAAATGTGACGTTTGTGATGATTTAGTCACACAACGTGTGTTGTTTTTTTGGAGTTAGTCACATACAATTTAAAAAACAGTGGCCAAAAGTGTTAATAAGTGTGACCATATGCTTTTTAAAATCAAGTAAAAGTGTATTTTGTGTGACTATTGTTCATCCAATGGCCACGTGAATTTTATGTTTGTGTGGCCTTTTGTAATATTTAGTCACACAAAGCATGTTTGTTTTGGGTATTTAGTCACATACAATTAAGAATAAAGTGGCCAAAAGTGTTAATAAGTGTGACCATATGCTGTTTAAAGCAAAGAAATGTGTATTTTGTGTGACTATTGATCATCCAATGGTCACATGAATTTTTTTTGTGTGGCCTTTTGTTATATTTAGTCACACAAAGCATGTTTGTTTTGGGTATTTACTCACATACAATTAAGCATAAAGTGACCAAAAGTGTCAATAAGTGTGACCATATGTTGTTTAAAGTGAAGAAATTTGTATTTTGTGTGACTATTGATCATCCAATTTGTAACCACCCAAAAATTTCCAAACATTGTTTTAATAATAAAAATTTAATTATTTTTACTTGACAACTTAATTGAGCAATTTTGAACATATTTAGCTATTTCAGAAAAATTCTTTCATATTAGTAACGGTTAAAATTATAATTAATCTCCGGAATCAATGACCTGGTTTTAAACTATTTTTTATAAAAACGTTTCCAGAAATATATTTTTGTATTTTTTTTTAACCAATGGACCACATTTAAAAATTTAACTCGGCGGGACACCGAGTACACGGGGTATTAGTAAAACAACATTCTACCCTTCTAAATAATAAAACACCAACCGCCCCACTCTACCAATTCAATATATACTTTTTCTCCTTTCTGCTCTCTCTCCCTTAACTTCTTCTTTCTCTTTTTCTGATATACCTCGATAAGCACCATCATCCCATCACCATCATTTTTTTTGTCCATCTTCTCTCCCTCCTAAATAAGATCACGAGACCATCTTGAGAATCGAAGGAGATAGTTAAGTTTCCTCCAACAAGAACGGCACCACAATCAATGTAGCAAAAGAAGAGTCAAAGCTTTCTTCTTCCTCCTCTTTTTAAACCACTCAACGATCCACAGGAAGCCACACAACTCAAATTTTTTGTTATCAAAAATTGAAGGGATAGCTGTGGTGGTTTTCTTGCTTGGATCGGGCTGGGTTTTATTCGTACTCAGCGTTCCTTTTGGCCTCTCCCTGTCATTCGAACCACACCACTGTAAGGAATATTCGAGTTCTATCTTGGTTCATTATTATCGATTTTAGTTATACATTAGAATCTTGAGTTTGATTAATTCGTGGATTAAAACTCGGTAAAACTCGTTCTTAATTTAGCTTCGTGTGGTGTTGTTTGATCTGTGATCTGAGCCAACTCAACTCAGGAAAGTCGAGTCGACTCAGCCAAGTTGAGTTGGGCTCAATGAGTTGTGGCAACTGATGCGTGGGTTTTGCAACCTTACAACAGGTTTTACCTCTCGAGGGATCTCAAGAGGCTTACAACCCCACCAGGCAGTGTACCTGACCGATGTAGTATAGTGTAGTGGTAAGTACGGGGGATTGATCGTTCTCCACAGGGAATAGTGTTCGTTAGGTGTGAAAGGCTACTCTAATTAGGTCTAAGGGTCGAGGAAGATTCTTTTTATGTTTTTATAGTTTTTATGAAAGCAAGTAAAATCTCGGTTTTGAAGGAGTGGGCGGAATTAGTTGCTAGTCAACTAACCCAAATTACTACAAATGCAATAAAATAAAATAACAAAAATGAAAAGTGGTGAGAAACTTATGTGTAGAGAAATGTGTTTACTTAGATTTCCTTACTCCCTAACTATCTTTTACCGGTTAATTAGTGTGTATTAGTCGCGTGGATGACGGGTGTATTCCTTAATACCATTCGTGGGGTGGCGTACTTACTTCCCCAAACTCTACAAGCTCCTACTTCACTCCTATGTCGAGCCGGCTAGGAAGCTCCTAACATGGGATCACTAGAATTCGCTTGTGCATTAAATACAACCATAAAAACCTTTAGTACGCATTTGGTTCATGTTTCTTAAGACGTTCAAGCAAGTTACCGAATAGGAAGTTAGCCAGTTTTCTTAAGCCTAACATAGATAAACAATCATCCAATACAACTAACAACACACTAACAACCAATAATCAATAGCTAGGTTTCATTAGATCTAAGCAAACACAAGATAAATTTAGCCTAACATGTTAAACAAAAGACAAGCATAAGATAGAATCAAACAACACATAGACATATTGAATGATTAATTGATAACTTATCTTTCAATGAAACATGGAAGATCTCAAGGCAAAAAGCCCTGAAAAAGGAGCTAAAATCGTCCTAGGGTTTTATCCCAAAATTCCACACACTAAGCTCTCTCTCATGACAAAAAATTAGAAAACTATATATAGACTTTTGCATCTGACGGCGTCACCTTATGGATTGTGACGCCGTCACCTCGCCGCTTTTAGGGTTCTCGGATGACCATCTTGACGCCGTCCCTCTTTAATTCTCCAAAATCCGTTCTGGCCTATCAAGGCTTGACGCCCTCACCTCTTGAACGTGACGCCGTCCCCTTATGAATTAAGCCGTGACGCCCTTGATTTAGTTAAAGCGTGACGCCGTCAGAATTCTCATGCTAACTCACTGGCCCGTCATGAGTAAATTTCACATCCCACTTTTCTTGCCAAGCCATGACGCCGTCCAGAGTAGAATCTGACGCCGTCAAGGGTAACTTTTAGCCGATTTTTGAGACTTTGTCGTTTTCTTCACTTTTATGCTCCAAAAACGTCCAAAATGCCTCCTTTTCCAGATTTCTCCTCAAAAGTACCTAAAATGACAAAAGGAACGATTTAGGGCAATATTTGATCAAATAAATACGATTTAGGGCTTAAATGACCCCTTAAAAGCGGTACACTTTTCGCCTCATCAAATACCCTTACACTTGAGATTTGCTTGTCCTCAAGCAAATGCGCTTTTATTCTAATCAAAATACAAGTTAGGGGTCATTTAATGCAAACATAAAAGTAATTACAACAAATAATCGTTCCACTTCAGTCATAATAAGCACGGAGATTATAAACTAGCACCTCACAAGTAGTGTTTAGATACTCACATCTCTCAAGTGTCATCAAAATAAATCTCATAAATGAAAACGGAAAATATCTCTCACTACCTGTCATAGCAAATAGATTACCATAGGCTTGGGAAAGGATCGAAAACCTCCTCCACTAGGCGTAAGCACCTAAGATAAACTATCAAAGAGGGCTTTTAAATGGGTTATAATGTTAGGTGTAGGGAAAAGGAAAACACGGTTTGGTTGGATAAAGGATATTTTACTGGTGGCTAGTTAAAAATCTTGATCAATTACATGTACTATACAATGTTGCTAAGCCAAGACTATACTCGATCTTAAGCTAGAAACGAAATAACAAAATAACAAAAACATAAAACAAACATAAAATAAAACGGGATGGTAGTCCGTATGTTTTTTCTATTTTTCATTTTCTCATTTTTTTGTGGTTTTTTTTTTTTTTTTTTTTTTTTTTTTTTTTTTTTTTTTTGCATACACTTTTACCCTACCATCCAAAATAATACATCATAGGGGCATTGCATTCCCCTTACACTTGAATTTTTACATAACTTTACAATTACTAATCTAATGACTCGAATTAAGATAATTGAAAAACTTGGAGTACTTTTAAAATATTTAGCACATATGGGGGTAATAAATGATGTTCTTCCCCATTACTCCATTACACTAGTACTTTACCCATGAGTCCCAATCGTCCCAAAACAATATGTACAAGGATATGACTCGACTTAGCAACCATGTAATCAATTAGATAATTAACTTGGGTTTAAACAAATGTTGTCACAATAATGCACTAAAAATGAGTGCATACAAGGTAGGCTAAGGCGATTTGGGTGTACATTTTAGTGGGGTGTAACAAATTCTTCCTTTAAGTAAAATGCTTAAAGGTCGAAACGAAAAGATAGGCTCTGAGGGGTGTACTAGGGGTATCGTGTACTAAAAATGAGTACAACGCAAAGGGTGTGGGAGAATTACTTGACCAATGTAGCCGACGTAATTATAACAAAAACACAGGTGTAAAACAATGGGTTAATCCTAATGCCTCTTATCATGTAGTAAATCTAACTACACGAATGTAGTCTCACTTGTGGCCTCGGAATGGTCCTAACGCAAGTTCTAGAATCTAAGTGCTACCGGTACACACATCATAGCATAAATGCTTTTCCTACCAATTCTAGGGGCGAACCTCACATATTTGGGGGTGGAAAATTTTTTAGTGGTACGGTTTTGTGCTAGTCATATAACTCCTATCCGTGAGACGCTCATTAAGACCAAAGTTTCACTCCTATATGTTGTAAAAAATTTTAAATTTGGCACTAAAATTACCTTAACAAATATTTCTCTCAGTTTTATTACACATCTACTATTCAACAAACAAAAATCAAGCGCAATTGCATTCTCTAAAATCGTACTTTTACCCCCCCTTACACTTAAGATGAACATTGTCCCCAATGTTCAAAATAACAAATGTAAAAGCGTAAAGTAAAAGAATGAAATCAAATACTCCCCTGATTCGTTCGGTGGATAGTGAAATTACACGGTTAAATCTTCTTCCAAGGAGAATGTTGAAGCTCCATGACTAATGCATCGCCATAAGCTTGATTCCATAAACATCTCCTTGTCCAAAATAACCTGTTGAACCTGAGAAAACAAACACGAAAACCTGCATAACATCGGCGGGAAAAATCTATATATAAGGATATAATGCTTGTGGAATGATAATTTTGCAGATTCCTGGAGATTATAAGTTGGAGATTTTAATAAAAACTTTTTATGAAAACAAAACTTTCAAAAATTTCTGAAAATTAAATCTGACGCCGTCAGGTTATAAACCCTGACGCCGTCAGAAATGACCTGACAAAAATTTTCATTTTAAGTTTCCGGAAAATTTCTGGAAAAACCTTTACCTTACTTCCTGGAAATCCTGCAAAACATCATTATGACTCGATACAAGCATTTGACTCAAACAAATACGAATATGTATGCTAATTTATTATTATTACGATTCATGTTAATTTGTGTTCTAATAAACCGATTTAGATTTCCCTTACACTTATCTTTTGCAAAATACCTTTATATGTAGTTAAGACGAAGTTAAAAACAAAATAAAGCATTTTCACAATTTTCTTTTTAACATGAATCAATAAGAATAAAAATTAAACATACATACGGAAAATAAAATCAAACAAACAAATAAATAAACACACAAAGCAAATAAAACAAATAAAGTAAATGAGGCTAGCATGCGATAAATAAAACCAATGTAACAAATGTTATAAGGCAAACAGATGCCTTCCCTAAATTATTACAGACAATATTGTTTCAACACCTACAACCAAATATCAAATTGTTCAAACATCAACACATCAAATCACAACATCACTGGTGAGGGGGTCCTTGGCGATAGTCATAGCCAGGAGGAAGATACCCGTGGTACCCATAAGGAGGGTAATCCTGCTCACGACCCGGGAAAGGGTCGATCTGCAGATGCGGGTCCAACTGATCACGTGTGGATAGATGTTGCATCTGACGAACCGTGTGATCATACATCCAGTCGAACCTCTCGTCCGCCCTGGTCCTCCAAGCATCAACCTGGCCCATCCAGGTCCCCTGGTGAGCCTGCCAGTCCCCCCTGCTCATATGCCGGTAGTAATCAGCTGTACCGGCCTCATACCCCTCATGCTGCTGCTGCTG
The DNA here is from genome assembly GCA_021014915.2 of Artemisia tridentata subsp. tridentata. Taxonomy (NCBI): domain Eukaryota; kingdom Viridiplantae; phylum Streptophyta; class Magnoliopsida; order Asterales; family Asteraceae; genus Artemisia; species Artemisia tridentata. The sequence goes on from CP139506.1 coordinate 290,655,657, forward strand.
GGGCTCCTCCTCCTCCTCATCATCCTCATCATCATCATCCTCAGCTCTGACCGGATGATACCACATATAGGACCCATCGTGCATCTCCATAATCACATCCATCTGCTTCAAGGACCTCTCCTTCACCGTCCTGCATACATCACCACTCAAATACCTCATGACCTCGGGCCTGAGGACTCCATAAGACTGGGCCAGTCGGGTGATAAACATCCCACCATAAATCCTGTCACCTTCCCTCTCCCCAACTCCACTATGCATAAAGCTAGCAACCCAAAACGGGATGTTGCAGTAAACATCATTAGAGTAGATGGTGTACAGGTAGAAGAGATCAGAACCAGTGACACGGTGGTGAGAGCTGTGACGCCCTGTCAAACTGTAGGTGAGGCAACGATGAGTCAACCGAACCCTAGGATCCCTGATTTGGGACGCCACAGTGGTCGAGGTATAAACCCCATCCCCAATAGTCTGCCAGAACGTGGAGCACCTAAAATCATTCTTCATCGACTCCCCATGCAACAACCTCTGCATGAACTCTGCCTGAATGGTATCATGCTGATCATACAACCCAAGTCTCCACCCAAACTCAGCAACCGAACACGTCCTCAACTCACCCCCCAGTCTGAAATAGATCGTAGTACTGCCCACATCGGTCCTGGCCTCAGCCATGTCAAAATGAAAGGTAGCAAAGAATTCCCTTACCAATTCCTCATATACCGGCTCCTGAATTTTAAACAGTCTTTCCCATTGGGGGCCGGTAAACCCATCCGTCTGAAAACTTTGGAGAAAGGTCTGCTCAAGACCTTGTCTCCTCAGAAAGTTCCAATCAACTACGGCCCCATTTTCGACCTTGTGTAGTAGCAGTTGCGCGTATTTGCTTGTAGCAGCAACGTTGTCAAAGACACCCCAACTAAGGACCGTATCCCCAAAGTTTTCTTGTTGAGATCGGGAAGAACTTCCTCGGCTGGGTCTTTGACGCTTACTCATTATCTGGAACAAAGCAGGAGGAATACAAGTGTTAATATGTGAATTAAAGACTTGGTGGCGCATCAGACAGATCTGACGCCGTCACGCTTTGATAGGTGACGCCGTCAGATTTGATCAGTGTTCAAATCCATAATTACGAGGGAAAAATCAATATTCAAACTTTAGGCTCAATAACCACACACCACTTTTTGCAGAAAAATGGGTGATTGGATCACAGGTTATGGTTCAAATTCGTGGCCTCCCTAATAGTGAATAGACCCAATTGATTGCCAATCATCAAATGCTTTAATCTTTGTTAAATAACACTAATTAAAACACATTATGAGTTCTAAGCATGAATCAATCCTAGGGTTTCACGAGTTGGGGATTTTCGAAATTTACAAATCCTATGAGTAATTGAAGCGAAAAGAATGAGTGAAAATTACTTACCACGTGAAGATTGGAGGCGGGAATTGGCGAATTTGTCCTGGGAAAATCGGAGGTGGGGTTGGAGAGGATATGGTTTGTGGGGTTTGTGATGAAGGTGATGGAATTAAAGTTATTATTGCTGTGCAGACGGGGTGACGGCGTCACGTGCAAATTCTGACGCCGTCAGATTAGCGTATTTTGCTACTTTGTGCCAGTTTACAAATGAGCCCCTCGTACTTTAAGAGAGCAGCTAGTCAGGGTCAATAATCCTGATAGCTAGTCTCATTAACAAGTTCCTCCTGGGTCAAATGTTTTGTTACTGTCACGGGGTGTAGTAAAATGTTGAAAAGGGTCGGTTGACGCCTTATTCGGGTCCCAATTTCCATCAAGGCGAGTATTCAGGGAGTGAGAGGAACTTTCCCAGGGGGTTTTCAAAATGATGGTGTGCTTTAATTGAGTTCTTCTCACACCTGGCTTAAAGCCAAAAGACCGTTTCCTAGCTTCATAAAAGTTGGGGAGCGTGACAACCATGCTTCCCACGAAAATGCTACGATCATGAGAGTTTTTCTCGCGAGAGGATCCAAATAAATAAGAGGGTTTTGAAAGTGAAGACTCGGGGAGGAGGGTTTCATCATCCCATTCGTTGTGTGGTTCATTAGGGACCGGGAGTTCAAAGATCTTCTCGATCTTTTTGTGTGAGGCTTCTTCCCTAATTTTCTCTTTTATTCTCGAGATGAATTTTTCTGCTAGCTCCATGAACATATCTTGGGTGTTTTTCAAGTGAGTTTCTAATTCCTTGATACGTCTCTCTTGGTTGTTCACGAAAGTTAGCATTATCCCTTCAAACTCATCTTGTCGTGAGAATTGGTGAAACGTATGTTTACCAATTGTGTTTACGCACTCATCGGGATTTTTATCAGCCGTAGGTATCTCAGCTTTCATTAAGCTCTCAACCTGCCTTTTAATGTTTGCGAACAGCTGTTCTTGGGTTGCACTCATGCAATTTAAAATCCCTTCTTCCGAGAATGTTGAGTCATCCCATTCTTCTTCTTCGTACTGTGCTAAGTCCTCAATGACTTCCCAGCACTTATCGACACTGAGCCTGCTCAATCTCCCATTGGCGGCGTAATCTATGGCTCTTCTAGTTTGATGATTGACACCATCATAGAAGATTTGGATTTGTAGCCAAGGATCCATGCCATGGTGAGGGACTTTTCGGAGTAAGTCCTTGAATCGAGTCCATGCCTCGTAGAGAGTTTCGCCTTGACGTTGTTGGAACATCAAGATATCATTCCTTAGCTTGGTAGTTCTTCCCGGTGGGAAAAACTGAGCAAGGAAACGAGTGGTGAGATCATCCCATGAGGTGATGGATCCTGCGGGTTGACGTTCTAGCCACTGACTAGCTTGGTCCCGCAGAGAGAATTGGAAGAGACGCAATCGGGTCGTCTCTCGAGTGGCAACATCAAGGTCTATAGAATCAACGATTTTAAGAAAGTCCTTGAGATGTTGATTAGGATCTTCATAACGAAGTCCATGGAATGCGCATCCGCTTTGCACCAACCGGATGGTGTCGGATCGCAAGGGTGTGATATTGGCTCCTTGAGTGAGCTCAATGGTGTTTCGATAGCCATGGTGGCTAGGACGGGAATACTCTCCTAAAGTACGGGCTCTAGGAGGTGGTGGTGGTTGTTGTGGTGGTGGGTTGTTGTGGTTAAGGATATTACCATCTTCCATGATGTCGGATGGTATGGTTACGAACAAAGACACGAAGAAAATAGATAGACTAAAGAAAACCTAGAAAAATAAAACAAAAATCTCACTAGAAAGGAATCTAGTGAGTAGACCTAATAGAAATAAAAATTCAACCTAATCAATAACTATTCCCCGGCAGCGGCGCCAAAAACTTGATGCGTGGGTTTTGCAACCTTACAACAGGTTTTACCTCTCGAGGGATCTCAAGAGGCTTACAACCCCACCAGGCAGTGTACCTGACCGATGTAGTATAGTGTAGTGGTAAGTACGGGGGATTGATCGTTCTCCACAGGGAATAGTGTTCGTTAGGTGTGAAAGGCTACTCTAATTAGGTCTAAGGGTCGAGGAAGATTCTTTTTATGTTTTTATAGTTTTTATGAAAGCAAGTAAAATCTCGGTTTTGAAGGAGTGGGCGGAATTAGTTGCTAGTCAACTAACCCAAATTACTACAAATGCAATAAAATAAAATAACAAAAATGAAAAGTGGTGAGAAACTTATGTGTAGAGAAATGTGTTTACTTAGATTTCCTTACTCCCTAACTATCTTTTACCGGTTAATTAGTGTGTATTAGTCGCGTGGATGACGGGTGTATTCCTTAATACCATTCGTGGGGTGGCGTACTTACTTCCCCAAACTCTACAAGCTCCTACTTCACTCCTATGTCGAGCCGGCTAGGAAGCTCCTAACATGGGATCACTAGAATTCGCTTGTGCATTAAATACAACCATAAAAACCTTTAGTACGCATTTGGTTCATGTTTCTTAAGACGTTCAAGCAAGTTACCGAATAGGAAGTTAGCCAGTTTTCTTAAGCCTAACATAGATAAACAATCATCCAATACAACTAACAACACACTAACAACCAATAATCAATAGCTAGGTTTCATTAGATCTAAGCAAACACAAGATAAATTTAGCCTAACATGTTAAACAAAAGACAAGCATAAGATAGAATCAAACAACACATAGACATATTGAATGATTAATTGATAACTTATCTTTCAATGAAACATGGAAGATCTCAAGGCAAAAAGCCCTGAAAAAGGAGCTAAAATCGTCCTAGGGTTTTATCCCAAAATTCCACACACTAAGCTCTCTCTCATGACAAAAAATTAGAAAACTATATATAGACTTTTGCATCTGACGGCGTCACCTTATGGATTGTGACGCCGTCACCTCGCCGCTTTTAGGGTTCTCGGATGACCATCTTGACGCCGTCCCTCTTTAATTCTCCAAAATCCGTTCTGGCCTATCAAGGCTTGACGCCCTCACCTCTTGAACGTGACGCCGTCCCCTTATGAATTAAGCCGTGACGCCCTTGATTTAGTTAAAGCGTGACGCCGTCAGAATTCTCATGCTAACTCACTGGCCCGTCATGAGTAAATTTCACATCCCACTTTTCTTGCCAAGCCATGACGCCGTCCAGAGTAGAATCTGACGCCGTCAAGGGTAACTTTTAGCCGATTTTTGAGACTTTGTCGTTTTCTTCACTTTTATGCTCCAAAAACGTCCAAAATGCCTCCTTTTCCAGATTTCTCCTCAAAAGTACCTAAAATGACAAAAGGAACGATTTAGGGCAATATTTGATCAAATAAATACGATTTAGGGCTTAAATGACCCCTTAAAAGCGGTACACTTTTCGCCTCATCAGCAACTCATATTCATTGCTGTTATCATTATACTTGTTTTAGTTGCCTGTCGATTTAGTTTTTCCTAGGAAGTTATTGTTGGTCTAGGTATTAAGTTAAAACCTCTTGTGTTAAATCTATCATAGCCCGACATAGGTTTGGATTTGGAGGATTGTTGAGTTATTATTGGGTTAGTGATGTTTGGGTTTCGGGTCAACACCCAAGTATGATACGTCCAGTCCCTAGCTAACCTCGGATTTGATCAAAACCCACTAGAGGAGTAGTAGATGGGTTGATTGTTGGTTCGAGTTAATGACCAGCACCTAAGGGTACATTCGTTTGTTGTTCTTCCTTTGGTCCAGTGACATCGAAGCACCAAGTAGGTGTTCAAAATCAGCGTTTACATCCTTAGTATTGAGGTTCGGTTCTAGTATAAAACTTCGGATTCTAAACTTTCCAAGAGTGTGTCGAATCTGTGTTGAATTCCCATTCCACGTTGGGTGCGTTGTTTGTAATTCACTGGGAATAACGAGGACACCAAGGGGGTGCACTCGTCTTACTTATTCGTCTATTATCGATGTTGTCTTTAATCTATTTTTGCACCGGTTCGGTTTTTAGATCTCGCTAGTTGAGTCACGGCTAGATTTGGATTTGGCAAATTGATGGGTTTTAAGTACTTAATTAGTTTTGATTTTTGCCCAGTTGAGTGACTGATAATGCTCATTTTGTACATATTTAGGTAGCGTTATTCGTATGTTTGTGCATGTTATTTGGTTGTATTTGTGAACATTTTACGCTTAATCAAGTGTATGTGCACGAAGAGAAGTTTTCCATTCAAGATAAAGATTCATGCTATGATTATTTCCAAGTTCAAGTAAAAGAATATGAAGTTATTCGATGAAAGAAGGAGTCAAGATTAAGTGCCAAAGATGATTGTTAAAGATGGAGTTTATTGCCAACCCAAGGTCGAAATACACATGCAAACCAATTTCTAAACCCAAGGTTGAAGCTGAGAATCAAACCCAAGGTTCAAAAACCCATTCTGAGGTTGAGCAGTCATCCCAGCCGTGGGTTCAACTTCCAAACCATGGGTTGAAGTGGTTAGAATGTTCCCAGCCGCCAAGGTTGAGATCCGAACCGCAGGTTGCTGCACTTAAAGTCTTCCAAAGTTGCATTTAAGTGGATTTTAAGTGCCATTACTCCCAAGTCCGATCATATACTTCTCATAACTCATTTTGCCTGCACTTTATGACACTTTGTAGCCAAGAAACATGCTTGGTGACCAAGGATTAATCATCTATAAATAAGAGTGCTTGGTTAAGTGTTTTGATCATCAATAGAAAATCATCATATAATCTATACCATCTCATACCAATTCTCTCTACACTTGGAGAATTCTCTCCTACCACTCCCCACCCATTTCTAGAGGTGTTGGGGAGTTGGTTTGGTTGACATTTAAAGGACATATGACTTGATCATCCTTACAACATAAGGCTTGATTATAGTTCATGCCAATCAAACACCACATACATCATCAACAATCCTTATTACCAAACACCCTTAAGTCATATACTTACAACATGAGGCCGATTTCCAAGAAGGTTTAGGGATGGAGGATTTGTATTTTGGTAGTTTCTTTTGGTTGGAATCACATGGTTGGTATTATAGCACTTGATGCTTTGACTCTAATGTTTGGTATTGTTTCTATTAATTTCAATCATATTAATGTCTTTGCATGTGTTGATCATGAGAATTCCTTTGTGTGTTGTGTTACATGTTTGATTATAATTATCTCTTAATGCTTGTTTGGTTATTATGAGAACTTGTGATAAAAGGATGTTTGGATATAATTAGTGTTTGTTTGGATTATAATGAAAGACATCATATTTGGTTAAATTGGAACTTGTCATTGTTTATTGTTTTGGTTGATCATTGTTGAGTTTAGAGGCCGAAAGGATTCTCAATAGTGATTAGTTTCAATTCATTAGTCGACGAATGTTTTGATCTTGTACTTTGTGATGATTGTGCAAGTGAAGTAATAAACATAACAAGTGAAAGTTTGAATTAGATTATAGGTCGAAAGGAGTCTTTTGAATATGTGTTCTCATCATCTTTCAAGTAAATGGAACTTCACAAATTGATGACATCAAAGTTTATGGGTCGAAAGAATTCTCTGTTTGTTGTTGGTTTAGGCATGAGTCTTTATGACATGAACAATTGATTAAGACTTATGTATATTTGATTTATAAAACGCTAAACTATTATAATTGGTTCTATAGGCCGAAAGGATTACCAATGATAATATGTTTTCCAAACTAAACATCTTAATATCCTTGTGATCATTTGTCCATACAAGTATGTTCTTTGTGTGCTTACATCATGCTTTTATAATTGCTTTTCTTTGTGGTTTGATCCGTGAAAATCATAACCATCAACTTGTTACTTGCTTAAACAATCAAACAACATTTGAGTACAACCAAGTCTCTTGGGACGACCTTGACTTATTGCTACACACGGACGAGTATACTTGTTCGTATGTGTTCCTAGTTAACCGATAATTCTTGTATTATAAATTTAAAGCTTGTTGGAACGCATCAAGTTTTTTGCGCCGTTGCTGGGAATTTTCGTTTGTATTCATATGTTTATTTGTTGTTGAAATTACTTGTTTGTTCATTTGCTTGATATATTGAATTGATTGCTTGTCTGTTCATTTTATTGTTGAATTGAATTGATTTCTTGTTTACTAATTTGTTCGAATGCTATATTGCTCTTGCTCATGAATGATTGTTTCTTTGCTCTTGTTTGATTGCTCTTGCTTGCTTGTTTGCTCATGATAATTGCTTAATTGCCTCCCTTGCGTTTTGTTTCAAAAATCTCTTAATTCTCATCTTTTGCTTAATGATCTTGGCATCAAAATCAAGTGTTTTGTTGTTGGGATTTGGTTTCATGTATTCTAAAAATGCTCATTCAAATGTTTGCTTTCAAAGTTGGTGCTTGAATTGCTTGCGAAAAAAACCCACCAATTGTGTTTGTCTTAATTTTCTTAATTGTTTTCCGTGATTAATAGTGTTTTCATATTTGTTTAGAGTAGTAGAATATGCTCTTTTGTGTTTAACTTTATTTTTAAGTTTAATAAAAGTTTAAAAGTTTAAAAATGTTTGCTCCACACAAAAAAAAAAAAAAAAAAAAAAAAAAAAAAAAAAAAAAGATTATTATTTTTGCAAACCGCCGGTTCAAGAATGAACCGGTCCGGTTCACAACTTTCTGTGACCCCGAAAAAATCCAGCCGCCCGGTTCAGTATTCAGCCGGTCCGGTTCAGCACCTTCTGTGAACTAGACCAAACCCAACTGACGGTTCAGAACCCAGCCGCCCGGTTCACAACTCTCTGACCTAGTCCAACCGTCCGGTTCAATTTCAGCCGAACCGGTTCATACTTTTCTGTGACCCAGACCATTCCCAACCGCCCGGTTCACACTTGAACCGCCAAGTGCTGATCGAAAAAAAAATATTTTTGTTTATTTGTTTTTATTGCTTAAGTTTTAATTAATTTAGTTTTTCTTTAATAAGTTTAAATGTTTTATGAAATCATTCCTAAAAATGTTTGAACATCACTTTCTTTCTACTTAAACTTGTGTTTTGCATTCTAACTTTTTGTTAATTTTGGTACGTCATAAGTACTTGTTTTTCTAAAATAAATAAATAATGTTTCGAACTTTGTAGGTATGTTCACTAGAAACCCTCACGATACTTCACTCGTCCACTCGGGCCACCGAGGGGTTTAAAAGGCTTGTTGCATACGCTAAATGCAACCGTGATGCCTACGAAAGTAAGTTTTAGAATTTTACGTTTATTTTTGTAGTTTAGTTTATTTTTGCAGATTTAATAACCTCTTGGAGATTGGATGATTGTGGCATTACACTCTTGATTGGACATGTTTGGTTGGAAGAGAAATCGATTGATCTCGCGTACTTAACATCTTATTATATGGAGTTCGATCGTGATTTCTTGAGCTCGTGATGTTTCGTTTCTCTCGGTCTTTTCTTATCTTATTTTTCCCTATTTTTCATGCTTTGAAGTTTATTTTTCATATTGAGTATAATGCTTAATTTAAGTGTGGGGGGGGGGGGGAGTAAAATAGTGAAAAACAAAACTAGTTTTAAATTTTAATATTTTTGGGCCAATTTTTAAAATTATGTATACTTGTTTGCCCTTGTTATCTAGCTGTTTTCGCGCATATAGGTTAATATATTAGAATAACTAGATCATCCCACTGGTGAAATTCAGTAATTTTGAAAACATTCGAGATGTATCCCGATTGACATTGCAATCCATTTTTAGGATCGATAACATTTGCTAGCGCATTTATAGCCCTTTCCACTAAATATGTGAGGATTTGAGCCTATTTCATATAGCCTATATCTTTTATGCATGAATCTTTTTGCTATGAGTGTGCCGGTGATTTTATTTATTCTAGAACTTGTGCATGCAAATCATTACCAGACCGCAGTGAGATCACCTCGTGTGATATAAGTGTATTCGTGTGACAAAGAGGCGCCTTAGGAATTAAACCAAATGGCCTTCATTTTACATCTAATGATATATTAGCTAGCCACATCGGTTAGTTAACCACCCATATGGACCCATTTGTTAGCGCTCATTTTTAGCGCTAGATACCCTTAGAACACCCTCCGAGCCAATTTTTTCATTTTTGTTACATCCAGAAAAAAACAAAAATATTTTACACTTTAAACTTTAGCCTTACCCCTTGTCAAAGTCTAAACAGTGGGTTGCTAGTTGCTCGGAATGTTGAATTGTTTTTTATGATTAATAGTTTGGTTACACTTCATTATTTGAATGTGCCATTCCGACAAAGATGAAGGTGGCCAACTTCTTATTTGTATTTTTGTGGTGTATGCTTATGCGAAGTGTGGGGGAGATGTGATGTATGAAAGATAGGTGCTGAAAAAAAATTATGAAAAAAAATGAATAAGTCATTGAAAAAAAGAAAAAAGAAAAAAACAATATATGTGATGACAATTATAGCCAATGTGCTATATTATTATTATGAAGATGAAGGAAGATGAAGTATGTTTGAGATATCGATTAGCCAATGTGCTAAGACGTGATATACATATATATTTGGTGATCAATATGTGAAGAGGAGAAGATTGTAACTATAATCATTTACGGGTTTGTGGTTTGTTCGGTAACTATCAACATGGGACTTTGACTTGACTTTATTTTTATTTTTTTATTTATTTAAACCAATTTCATAAATATTCTCATGCCTTATCCATACCCCTTATTAACCCGAAGCCTAAACATTACAACCCGAATAAAAGTCCTCTTTAGATGTTTACACTTGGTGCTTACGCCACGTCGGTGGAGTTTTGTTTCTTGTACAAGCCTATGGTAATAAACGGATCATGACTGAGCAATATGAGTGTGATTTTCTTATATACTCCATCACCAAAAATATATGAGTGTTGAGTGAATTATACTTTCATTCCTTTTCGTGAGGTGCTTAGTCATGTTATCAAGTGAGAGAATCAATAGGGTATTGTCAAACATCTCGGTTTTTTACCATTAAAGCTTAAAAAGATGAATCGTATCTCGTACTTGTACATGGTAGATTTGCATCATATATTTATTAATCATTTTTCATACACCATGTGGGATCTATTTTTCTTAATTGCTAGTTTTGATTGAGAGTAAGCAAACCCTTAAGTGTGGGGGAGTGTGCGCTCATTTTTTGCTTATTTAAAGAAAAACCAAATAGATTTTTCGATATTTTCAAAAAATTTCATAAATTTTTAAATTTTTTTCTTTTCATTTTTCCATTTAGTTATGTATTTTAATTTTTCTTTCCTTAGATTTGCTTGAGGGCCAGCAAAGTTTAAGTGTGGGAGATTTGATAACGCTCATTTTGTACATACTAGACGAGTACCCGTGCATAGCAACGGAATTTTATAGCGACAAATAGTCTTAGTGATAAAAAATAGTTTATAGGGTTAGAAACGAAAAATAATAAAAGTTTGAGGATTTGGGGATTAAACATAATGTTTTGAAACCGGTTCGACCCGGATGGTTCAACCAATGAACCGTTCCGGTCGAAAAACGGGTCAATTTAAACAGGGTCAACCCGGCGGGTTGGGTTGAAAAAACGGGCTCACCGGGTTTGAAGCGTCCCGGGTCAACCCGGTTTTCGATGTGTATTAATAGTTTCCTTTTGAAACATATGTTTAAACATTTCCTTTTTTAGTTTCAACATTTCCTTTATTGTGATGTTTTAAGTTTTTTCTTACCTAATATAAATTTTTCAACATTTCACATATTGACTTTTTCACTTTTCCACATTGACCATTTTGCTTTTATATGTAGTATAGATTTTAGTAGAATTATTCGTATGTTTGTGCATGTTATTTGGTTGTATTTGTGAACATTTTACGCTTAAAAGGTACAAAAGATGTATTCTGGTTCAGGTACAACTATGTCGAAGGAAATAACGAAAAGACGAAGAAAAGTCGACCAATCAAGTGTATGTGCACGAAGAGAAGTTTTCTGTTCAAGATAAAGATTCATGCTATGATTATTTCCATGTTCAAGTAAAAGATTATGAAGTTATTCGATGAAAGAAGGCGTCAAGATTAAGTGCCAAAGATGATTGTTAAAGATGGAGTTTATTGCCAACCCAAGGTTGAAATACACATGCAAACCAATTTCTAAACCCAAGGTTGAAGCTGAAATTCAAACCCAAGGTTCAAAAGCCCATTGTGAGGTTGAGCAGTCATCCCAGCCGCGGGTTCAAGGTCCAAACCGTGGGTTGAAGTGGTCAGAATGTTCCCAGCCGCCAAGGTTGAGATCCCCATCGCAGGTTGCTGCACTTAAAGTCTTCCAAAGTTGCATTTAAGTGGATTTTAAGTGCCATTACTCCCAAGTCCGATCATATACTTCTCATAACTCATTTTGCCTGCACTTTATGACACTTTGTGGCCAAGAAACATGCTTGGTGACCAAGGATTAATCATCTATAAATAAGAGTGCTTGGTTAAGTGTTTTGATCATCAATAGAAAATCATCATATAATCTATACCATCTCATACCAATTCTCTCTACACTTGAAGAATTCTCTCCTACCACTCCCCACCCATTTCTAGAGGTGTTGGGGAGTTGGTTTGGTTGACATTTACAGGACATATGACTTGATCATCCTTACAACATAAGGCTTGATTATAGTTCACGCCAATCAAACACCACATACATCATCAACAATCCTTATTACCAAACATCATTAAGTCATATACTCACAACATGAGGCCGATTTCCAGGAAAGTTTAGGGATGGAGGATTTGTATTTTGGTAGTTTCTTTTGGTTGGAATCACATGGTTGGTATTATAGCACTTGATGCTTTGACTCTAATGTTTGGTATTGTTTCTATTAATTTCAATCATATTAATGTCTTTGCTTGTATTGATCATGAGAATTCCTTTGTGTGTTGTGTTACATGTTTGATTATAATTATCTCTTAATGCTTGTTTGGTTATTATGAGAACTTGTGATAAAAGGATGTTTGGACATAATTAGTGTTTGTTTGGATTATAATGAAAGACATCATATTTGGTTAAATTGGAACTTGTCATTGTTTATTGTTTTGGTTGATCATTGTTGAGTTTAGAGGCCGAAAGGATTCTCAATAGTGATTAGTTTCAATTCATTAGTCGACGAATGTTTTGATCTTGTACTTTGTGACGATTGTGCAAGTGAAGTAATAAACATAACAAGTGAAAGTTTAAATTAGATTATAGGTCTAAAGGAGTCTTTTGAATATGTGTTCTCATCATCTTTCAAGTAAATGGAACTTCACAAATTGATGACATCAAAGTTTATGGGTCGAAAGAATTCTCTGTTTGTTGTTGGTTTAGGCATGAGTCTTTATGACATGAACAATTGATTAAGACTTATGTATATTTGATTTATAAAACGCTAAACTATTATAATTGGTTCTATAGGCCGAAAGGATTACCCATGATATAATGTTTTCCAAACTAAGCATCCTAATATCCTTGTGATCATTTGTCCATACAAGTATGTTCTTTGTGTGCTTACATCATGCTTTTATAATTGCTTTTCTTTGTGGTTTGATCCGTGACAATCATAACCATCAACTTGTTACTTGCTTAAACAATCAAACAACATTTGAGTACAACCAAGTCTCTTGGGACGACGTTGACTTATTGCTACACACGGACGAGTATACTTGCTCGTATGTGTTCCTAGTTAACCGGTAATTCTTGTATTATAAATTTAAAGCTTGTTGGGACGCATAAGTGATAAACTCACATAGGGAATGTGGCGTTCAATTATGTTTAATTCATGGTTGTAGCATATTTTAGTCTCGGTCGAAGTTCTCATTCGGATTCCTTGTGCTCGGTTCTTTAAACCCCATGAGTGTCTTGTTGTTGGTCAGTTTATAATAAGCTCAAGGGAGCTTGTTAGCTCACAAACCAGTTTGGGTGAATAAGTTTGACAATTTAAGTTATAACCCGTCTTCAAAAGTGAATTAGAATATGAGTATAGGATTCAGAATTTGTTATTCACTATAAGGGTGCGTTTGACTAAGACATTGTTGGTCCACGAATTGTATGTGGATCACTAAGTAGTCTTGAATACCTAGTAGATGGTTGGGATAAATCCAAACCAGTCTAAGTGAGAAACCCTTAACAATTGTTAATGTTAATGCGGAAACTTAACAAGAACAATGAAGAACACACACAGAGATAACACTAACTTCGTATATTACTTTTAATCACAAATAATGAAACTCGTACAACTCACACACGAAACTAACAATCTTAGGGATCCTTTTATAACACAAGGAAACCCTAATACTAACCGACTAAGAAGATATTCACGAATCTTCTATAAAGATACTTACACGTTTTGTATCTTTTCCTAACTTATCTCTAACAGACTTTCCTTATAACACGACCAGACTTAACATTATAAGTCAACCAGACTTAAACAGACTACCAGACTTAACTTTGTATTACCAGACCTAATTACAAAGACAGACCTAACTCTGATATATTACCAGACCTAAGTTGTCTTCTCTTGAATCGTATCATAATTCCCAACAATCCTCCCCTAACTTGATCTTCATGCTCCATGAACTTCAAGTTCTTCTGATTAAGCTTTCTGAGGATTGAATCTTGAACACTTTGAATTGTATTTAGGTCTTGAACCTTTCTAGCAGCTTGAATCTTGATAAGCTCTTCTGATATGGTCTTTGCAGCAACATTGACTATATGTACATCAAATTCATTTAAGTTCCAGACTATTCTCATCACTTCCAGATGTGTTACCATCTGTGAGAGGTGAATCATTGAAAATGTAATGGATTTGAAATCTCTTTACCAATAGCCATTACCACTGGAGTAGCCAATGTTTTGGTGTGTCAGACCATGGTACATTAATAACCATATGATTTTTAGCAAATCATCAGCTTATCAACGGATTTGTTAAGTCTTTACCAAAAACCGTTTGCTTTTGGACTAGCCAATTCTTTGATGAAAAGCACCTCATCATGGTGAATTGATTACCATTTATGGTTTTCCACAGCCTTTACCACAAGCCATAACCTTGTGGGCTAGCCAACTCTTCACTTATCTTAGATATGGTGAGTTGAATACCATACAATTTTTGGCAAATTGTCAGCCATGAACGGATTTGAGAAATCTTTACCTGTTAGCCGTTTGCTCAGGATTAGCCAGTCCTTGTGTTGATGAGACAAGGTGGACTGATAACCTTTTGTTGTGTCAGTGCTATGCACCTCCACCAAGTGAGAAGTTCCAATAATCTCACTTAACAACTTGTGAAAATTCTTTCAAACATCCTCAAGCTACATCCCTTAATGACTGCAATTTTATTAAGTCCAATATCTGCTCATATACATCATCCTTCTTCACAGCAGATAACCTTTTGTTTAACATATCTTTGCAAACACTTGATGACAGAGGATATTCCACTTCTGCAAGCATATAAATATCACCATCTTTAACAGATAAACAATGTACCTTGCAGTTATAAAAGTAGATCCAGCTGGTAATCTTCTGCTGTTCAGGGAGTTTCCATACTATATTTGATTCAGTTGGTGGCTCAAACATTACTTTCAAGTTTCCCCAAAAGACTCTTGTAACATCATCTTCAGGTGGATTATCTCCAAATTTGATATTCACCACCTTGTATAGTTCCTCTAAATCCTCCCTGCTTGTATCATTTAAAATAGCAGCAAAATTCATATACATAATATTAGAATAATCTTTCCTAATAATCATATATGAAGCTCTTTCTCCAGTCATAACAATTTTATAGTTAACAATCTTAGCTGGTTTCTTTGAGCTCTCAATTGTTCCCATAGTAGCTCCTTCAGATGAAGGTTCTTCCTCAGATTCCTCTTCATCAATCACTTTCTTGTATTTACTTTTTCTTTCCAAACCTTTTCTTCTTTGAAACACAATAGGCTTTACTAATTCAGCTTGCACTTCTTCTGATGACTTCTCAACTTCAAGTTGTGTATCAACCATTTTATCAGGTTCAATGACAAGTTTAGTCTCTTTAACCTTCCTGCCCTGAAAACAATATTTCTGCACATCATCATAATCAATAGCTTTATAACCTTGATCTCTCTCAAATGCTTTGAGATATGCAATTTGAATCTCCCCATATGACTTCCCTTTCATCTGTTCCAAAGATAGATGCATTTGATTCTTTAGATACATCTTCATATCATGTTTCTTTTCTGCAATAGTCATCTTCTTGGGAATCTTTGATTTCTTCTGAAGCTTGAACTTTTCTAAGAATCCACCCAATGTATCATCATTGTTTCTTGCATTTATGAAGTCAGCTAACTGTTTGGCTCGTTCATCAGCAGTTAAACCTTCAACAGTTAGAAGCTCCTCATACTTTGCTCTCACTTCATCATCAACATTGAGCAGCTTTGTAAAATCATCAGATTCTTCAGCCAATTGTCTTGCATAAACTGCATCTAGCCTCTTTTGTCTCTCTTCATCAACAATGTCTTGTGCCTTAATCCTCTCAATTTTAGCCTCAGATGCTAGTTCTTCTCTTGTTTTGCTCTTAGACTTCTTTGGCTTTGAAGTTTCATACACAACCTGCTTTCCTTCTCTTTGTGCAGATTGTTGCTCTTCATTACCAGAACTAAGTTCATTACCAGACTCTAAAGAACCAGACTTTCCTTCACCAATATTAATTTCATTATCAGACTTTTCATCAGACATTTTCCCAAACTTTTCAATCTCTTCCTCAGCAGACAAAATTAACCTTCTTCTCTTCCTATCCTGTTTAATTTTGCCCATGGATTGAGCCAAAGTTTCTGCTACTAACAGTGTCTCTGGACTGATGGTGGTGACAGGTTCCTGAACTGGAGGTTCTTAAACTGGTGTTTGAAGAATATTTTCTTGTTCTTGTTCCAAATTCCTCCCCTGTTTCGAAGAATTTTTAGCTTCTCCCTCCTCATCATCAAAAGGAGCACCCTTTTTCTTCATTGCCATTCCCATTTTCTTTACTTTTTGCACCAAAGTCACATAAGCTTTTCTGAGTGCCTCATTAGACTTTTCCAAAGTGGCTATCTTCTTTTGCAGTTGAGGAACTATAATGAGAAGATTTTCCACAGTTATGGGTGCATGTGCCTCCTCCCTTGCAGGACTTGGAACATTTGGTTGTGAAGGTGAAGATTGTGGGATAGGTGTAGGTATTCTTTCAGCAGATGGTGAGGGACCTGGTTGAGATGATGGAGTTGAGGTAGGTGTAGGTGTAGCAGACCTAGATGATGCTTGGGCTTGTTCCTCATCAGGTTGCATTTGTGCAGCTCCAGATGTACCTGCATTGTTAGTACCAAGCATAGCAGCAAGCAAAGGTCTATGTGTCCCTTGAAAACCTCTTTTTATATTTGCAAAAAGTTTTGGAGTAAAGGCCACACTGATGTAAGGCACTTTATCCTTAGTTTCATAATTCAAGACCATTTTCAAAAATCGTGGATACATTAAAAATTTAGGATCCTTAGCATTTTTCACCATTCCTTCAAAAATTAGTTTTGAAAAATTAAATTTCCTTCCAAGTGATAAACAGACCAATGCAGAAGCAATTCTGCTTCCAAATTGATCCCATCCACCACTCTTGGGACTTAAGCTTTGAAGTAAATGATGTACTAAAAACCGCCACTGAGGTGTAAAATGACTTTTCCAAAAGGTAAAACTTACATCTGTGGGGTATCCAATGTTATCCAATCCCTCCAAAATATCAGTACCAGGCAAATCAAATTCTCCTAAAGCATCATCCAATTGGAGACTTTCCCTAATGGAGGCTTCAGTAATGGTAAAACCATTTTTATCAATAATTGCCCTTAAACATGGTGTCCCATCATCAAGAGTCTCAGAAGTAACCGACCTCCAGAACTGCTTAACAAGGGACTGATAAATAGTAGGATTATGAATTAATGAATAACAAATGTAAGAACCTTTTAGGAAATCCACAATCTCCTCAAAACCTGCACTTTGATCTGGTTTCTTCAAGAAACCAACTTGATTATGCTTGTCAACAAACTCGAGGTTAGCCATGGATGAGTTAATGATTTAGGTCTGGTTGATTGGAAGGGTAGGGTTTGAAAATATTTGCGTATAAACAGAGTCGTGAGTTCAAAATAAAGATGATTTAAATTTGGAAGCAAATAAAGAATAAAAGGAGATAAAATATATCAAATTTTAGTCTTATATACTTCATAAATATCTCTTTTTACCGAAAATAGTGCAACGGTAATATTTTAGATAAATCTTTATTACTCTGACCAGATCTAACGGTCATAAATCTAACACTACCCGACTTAAAATGGTCAACCAGGCCGAATCATAAACTTACCAGACCTAACCAAAAGAGTGTACTTACACACTTTAGAAAGTAGTGAAAAGGCTTCGATCCAACCCCAATCCATGATTCTCTGCAAATGTTAGTCTCAACCACAAGAAAAAGAGATAACACATGCAAAATTTTAATCAATAAACAACCAGATTTAACACTTAAGGCTACCCGACTTAGAAAGAAAAGTCCTATGAATTTTACATTTAACCTCCCCTTAAATGTATATTACCTCCCCTTAAGTGTAGACAAATTTTTTTTTTTTTTTTTTTTTTAACTTAGATACTTAACCAAAATAAGAACTGTGGTCAACTTTCCAAAAGTACAATTAATAACTCTTTGCCTGCAAGTATTAACCCATACACCAACCGAGCATTAAATGGCATTAAACCTTGATTTTCCCTATAAAACCACCCATTGTTTTATCACAAAACCATTTTGCCTATTCACATTAAAGTTCATGTAGCCAGTCCTAAAATTTTGTCTACCAGAATTAACATAAGGGTTAGGTCTGGTAGAGTTATTGAGTTGGACAGGTCTGGGAACAGACTGGTTGGCATGATTAATTCTACTAGCATTATTCCAAACTGGTTTATTTGAAACATGACCCATATTAGCATTCATTCTCTTTTGCTCAGCCTCTCTCTTCATTCTCTTTTCATGGAAGTCACAATCTCTAATCAAATGACTTAAACTTCCACACACAAAACATCTTTTAGGAGCATAAATGTAACTACTCCTACTTTCTCTGTGAACACTATTGCTTCTAGGTGACTCATTCATTTTAACTGATTCCCTATGAGTTTTTATGTGATTGACACAACTAGGTTTGACTGTCTCAGGCTTTGGTTTAGTCACTACAGGTTTAGTAACAACAGGTTCACACTTCTTAACAACCTTAGGTTCAGGATTCTCTTTTATCTCACTTTTTGACTCAGACTTAGAGTGATCAGAGGAACCATCAATAGATCCTTCAGAGTCATTGGATTGACAAGAAGAATACCTACTGGATTTGTCCTCTGAGGTGATTGACTCAGGTGTTTGAGGACCTTTCTTACCATACACAAAAAGTGAATCATCCAACTCTTCTTTTTCAAGAGGAGTATAGTCATCACTCAATGGTGGTGGTACTCCCTTAAAGTCACCAGTCTTAACAAACCTATTGTACAATGGTTTGCCTACATAATCATCTTCTCTAGACTTAAGGATTGCCTTTTTCTCATCTTCCTCATATCCTAAGCCACATTTCTTATTTGACTTTATTTGAGAATCCCAACGTTTGAACAGGTTATTATTTGAATTGTTCCACTGATCTACCCTTTTTCTCAACTCATCCCTTTTGTGCTTGATGAACTCAAATAAGTACATTTTATTACTATCATTTATCCTATTAATTTGACTTGTTTTACTATATTATGTATGAGGATTGATACTTAATTGTTTACTTTTGTAATTCTCAGGTAAAAACAAGCATTTGGTGAAACTTAGCTATTTTGGACTAATAATGGAGCAAAACGTGCATAAAGTGAGAGTCTACTGACATGGACAAGATCAAGTCAATTCTGCTCCAGATGCGCCGCATCTCACTCTCAACATGCGCCGCATCTCTATCAAGATATCACCAGATACGATCCAAGATACAAGAGGACATGCGCCGCATCTAATAAAGGGTTACGCCGCATCTTCTGGCGGTGTACGAATATTCCTGAATATTATAATCTTGGACCCCACGCGAAGTTAAGTACATGCGCCGCATCTACTTAGTAGATGCGCCGCATCTTCCCTCAGACAGAAACTATAAATACCCCGTAGACCAGACGAATTAAGAGTTCCAAAACCCTAACACCGAAGACCGAACAGTAGGAACAAAGGACGAATTCAGTCAAGGAGGCAGCACAAGACACACCCAAATCAAAGATACAAGAGCTGTAAGAAGGTGCTGCATGTATTTAATTCATTAAGTAGTTTTGTTTTATTGTGTTAGCAAACTTTAATTCATCAGGATTGGTGGCTTGTGTAATGTGGCAACGGAAAGATTGCACTCCCTTTAATACTTGCTTTCCCATTAATTAAAGTTTATATGTTGATGTCTTTGGTTACTACTTATTAGTGCATTGATAACCTCTGTGTTTATTAGTGGCTTGCGGGCATTTGACTGCGGGACATAATGTGGCTCCCACGGTTGTTTCTAAATTGATCACTTAGGAATAACTTTTAGACATAAGTAATCATTAAGGGTTTACTCGCCGATAAGAATAGGACCAACGAGAAAGGATTAACTACATACACTTCATATAAAGCTATCAATAAAACAAGTGACAAACTACTTAATTATAAGGACAGCCCTCTTATTGTCTCGAGTATCTATCTGTGTACGTGTGTGCTACTTGCTGATTCGTGCCTATTGGTTTATTTTATTATTTAATTGCAAACAAAACCGTGCCAGTCTCTCAGGCTGAAACCCCCTTGCGTTAGGATATTAAAATACTGATTAGATTAACGAGATTATACGTTCCACTCTTAGTGATCGACACTCTACTTACCATTATCTTCATACTGACCGGGTACACTGCTCGTTAAGTGTGTGTGTTATTGATAAGTCGGCTAAATATAAATTTAAAACTTGAGTAGGCATTAAAACTGCTAAACCGCAACGACACATCACGCGCATCACCTCTCCTTCTGAATTCTAAGGCCCAATTGTCTATACCTTTTAAGCTTTTCATCTTGTTCATATATTTTATTAGCTTGAAAGTATAGTTTTTCATTTAAAGCAGCATGTTGGTTTTGAAGGGTGACCTTTTGTGCCTCTAATGTTTTTACAGCATTTTTATGTGCTAATAGATTTACTTCTAGGTCACCTATTTGTTCTAACTGCTCATCACACAAAGCCTTAACATGATTATATGAATCAGTGCATAATTTAGAGCATAATGATACCTCATTACCAATGGCCATGAGAGCATGATCAGACTCCTCATTCACTCTTGGATGCTCACCCTAGTTGACTCCTCCAGCTTCCATTGTCAGCAAGCTCATCTGATTCTTTTCCATCTTCCCATCTTCATCTCTTTTCCCATCAGCAGGCTTCTTCTCTGGACAATCTCTTGAAAAATGTCCATGCTTGTGACAGTTGTAGCATTCAACTGTCCTCTTTGTGTATCCTACTGGAGATTTGTTGTTGAAGTTGATGGTCCTTCCATATTGCTTCTGAAATCGTTTGACCCTTAAAGCAACCATGGCAATGTGCCACTTTATGTCCATCTCCTCAACTTCAGCATCATTAATCTGTTCTAAATCTTCACTAATAAAGCTTTCATCTTCCGTTTGGTTAGCAAAGAAAGAATGTATCACCTCATCAGTAAAACTTGAAGCAGATCTTTCACTTGTAGGAGTTTCATAGATACCAGACCTAACATTACCAGATTTAACCTTCTAAGTACTGCTTTTGTTTTGTGATACAAAAGCAACATTTGATGAACTGGTAGATGCCTGAGTGTTATTACTGATGTCCCTTTCAAACATCCTAAGATTATTTTAAAGGTCATCAGGTGTCATTGAATCTACTTCCTCCTGTATTTTCATCGCCACAGATACATTACCCCATTCTGATGGTAGAGATCTAAGGAACTTGTGGTTTGCATCCTCATTTGAGACTGCTGCACCATGAACTTCCAGTTGTGTTAACAGATGTTGAAATCTGTCATAGCCCTTCTCCAATCCTCCAGTCTTTGAAACACTGAATGTCTCAAATTGCTGTTTAAGAACAGCCTTTTGCATCTTCTTGGAGTTTGCATTCCCTCCAAATCGTTTCTTGATAGCCTCCCACATCTCCTTAGCATCAACCATGCCATGGAACCTTTGCAGATGCTCCTTAGGAATAGCCATAAGGAGCAAGGTTCTGGCCTTCTTTTCCTTCTCCACAGCCCTAATCTCCTCAGCAGATACTGGTGGCATTATTCTCAGCTGCCCATCAGTCCCTTGTGAAATTCTTTTCTTAGAATTTCCCTTTTGAATAACCTTCCATACATCACTATCAATGTACTCCAGATAATGTTCCATCTCCATGGCCCATATCTCATATTCTTCTCTTTTCAGTAATGGAAGTTTTATGTTTGAGATTGTGGTTGTGGAAGGGATGGGTTGTTGTTGTGTTTGGGAGTTACTGGTTTCAGTTTTTTCTTCATCTTCATGGTTTGATCTCTCATCCTCACTGTTATGGATTGAAAAAGTTTCAGTGTTAATAGGCTTATCGGATTCAGACATTGTGTAGGGTGATTTGAGTGAGAATTAGGTTTTTGAGATTAAGTGTTCTTCGAATTCAGAGTCTCTCGCCTTGCTCTGATACCACTTGTTGGTCCACGAATTGTATGTGGATCACTAAGTAGTCTTGAATACCTAGTAGATGGTTGGGATAAATCCAAACCAGTCTAAGTGAGAAACCCTTAACAATTGTTAATGTTAATGCGGAAACTTAACAAGAACAATGAAGAACACACACAGAGATAACACTAACTTCGTATATTACTTTTAATCACAATAGTGAAACTCGTACAACTCACACACGAAACTAACAATCTTAGGGATCCTTTTATAACACAAGGAAACCCTAATGCTAACCGACTAAGAAGATATTCACGAATCTTCTATAAAGATACTTACACGTTTTGTATCTTTTCCTAACTTATCTCTAACAGACTTTCCTTATAACACGACCAGACTTAACATTATAAGTCAACCAGACTTAAACAGACTACCAGACTTAACTTTGTATTACCAGACCTAATTACAAAGACAGACCTAACTCTGATATATTACCAGACCTAAGTTGTCTTCTCTTGAATCGTATCATAATTCCCAACAGACATAGCTTAAAGCCCATACAAAAACAAAATATATACATAGTTGGGTTAACTAATTATGGGCCGAAGCCCTATAGATTTTAAGATAAGTGCTTTGATTAAAATTCCAAGACATGCTAAACACATTTCGACAAAGAACATGTAACAAGTATTTAACATATTGGTAACATGTCGGATTCACATGAGATTAAATATTTGACGACAGATATAACTACTTAACGGACTTAAATTATAAAAGAAATGTTGAGCAAAATAATTTGTTGATCCCAGTTAAGCTGTTGATCTTGTTAATTATCTTAGATATAGATCTAAAACAATAGGTATAGAAACTGTTCTTGAATGATTATTAAGTACTATGCGGAATCTAATACTTAATCTTAAGAAGAATTATTAATGAACAATCGAATTCTCAATAAACACTTCAATATATTAATACGGTTACTCAAAAGTAACAGGGTTACAAAACCTTGAAGTGATTCGACTTAGCAATAATACGTATGCTAAACTCTAACCCTAGATCCTCCTTTTATAGACTAAGGAGTCCTAGTCGGTTACAATAACTTTCTATACAAGAATAATCTTTTTGTATCTATTCTATAATTATCCAAACATACTATACATAGTTATCTAATAAGCAGCAGAATACTAACTCTAGCAGTAGTATCTTCGATGCCTAGCAGTAGTATCCACTTAGCTTATTTTCTTGATCTCTTCGAATACTCCAGCAGTAGAATAAATACACCAACAGTAGAATGATTAAGCCTAGCAGTAGAATCATACTTAGTGTATTTTCCATTTAGCACAATAAGAAGTAGTATCCATTCTGAGCAACAGCATCTCAAAACCCAACAATCCTCCCCTAAACTTGATATTTTCTCCCAAAATCATCAAGTTTCCTTTAAGCCTTAAACCTTCACTAGGAGGATGCTTCCAAACACTCACTTCTTCTTCTTTCTCCCATAATCCTGCCCATAGAGTTTTCTTTGTATTTTCTGATGAGGTCAATAACCATCTGACTCCAACGATCAACATGAAGTTTAATATCTCCTTCAACCAACATCTTAAGTGTAGACTTAGCCAAAGGGTAATCCTTTTCTACTAGCATGTACATTTGAAGTCCTCCATCCATTACTACATTGTGAACTCCACATGACTCATACAATCTCCAAAGAGTAATCTTAGTACTTCTCCCCTGTTCCATCCACACTTTGTCTTCAGCATAAACTTCAAACATGCTCTTTAGATCTCCCCAGAGAACTCTATCAATCTCATCTTGTGGTCTAGTATCTCCATATTTGTTCTTGACTAATCCCCACAAGTTCACCAAATCTTCTCTATCAATGTTTTTGAGCATTTGAGGAAATGACTTAAACCTTTGAGTTCTTCCACTAACTCTGTAGATCTCAAACCAAGGAATCTTCTTATCATCATATACAGCCCTCCATCCAGTAATAGGAGCTTTAGAATGTAAAGGAGCAGTATCAACAAATGTATCATCATCATCCACAATTTTAGTCATTTGTTGTAACTCAATTGTTTCCTTGTAGAACTGCTCTGATTACTCTATTTTCTCTGTTTCTTCACTCTTAGACTCAGAACTTTCCACAACTTTTGGTTTATCAACCTTTCTCTTCTTCTTCCTTCCAACACTTTTCAACACTCTGCCAGTTCTCTTTTTACCAATACCAGAACCCTCTATCTCTTCCTCCTTCACAACCTTTTCTTTCTTTTCTTCCACCTTTTGAACATCAACTTTTTCTTTCTCAACCTCAGTCTCAATCTCAGGCTTCTCCACCTTCTTAAACCTCTTGAACTTTTCCTTTTCAAGCTCAGACCCCATAGGCACAAAATTCTCAAATTCTCTTTTAGCATCCTCAAACTTCTTTTGAATTTCAGCATCTGTGTATGGCTTCAACTGCACAAGCTTCCAGCCCTTCATATTCTTCAAGTAATGCTCCTGAAAATTTCTTATTTGCTTGACAGTTGGTGGTCTGAGCATCTTTTTCTTCTTTCTCTGATCAAGAAACCATTTCCTTCTTTTAGCTGTGAATTCCTTTAACCACTTATCCCTTCCTTCATCAGTAAAGGTTTCTTGTATTTCCTCCTTAACTTGCTTTAACAACTCCATGTCAGCTTCACACCTTACCCTCTCCTCATCCCAAGCATCCAATACACCTTGTGTTTTGGCCTCATCTTCTTCATGTTTTCTTTGTCTTTCAAGTTCTGCTTGATGTTCTTCCTCATACTCAGCTTGATATTTCCTTGCAGCTTCTGCATCATACTTTTCTTGAAGATCTCTTGGCCAGAACTCAAAAGGAACATCATCAAGATAAGATTCAGATTCTTCAACCATTTTCTCTTTACCCTTTCCTGAGTATGTATGAGTTTGAGTAGGTTTCTTGGATGGGGTAGGTTCTCTAATGGTTACTCCTTTCACAGGTGGTCTAGCAGTAGGTTGTGGTTGTTGTTTTTGTGGTTGTGGTTCAGGTGTTGCTTTTGGTTTAGGTGATTGTGTTTTAGATGGTTGTGATTGTTACAATTGGATTATTGCTTCTGCTAAGCTTATATCATCATCCAATTCAGTAGTAGGAACTTGCTCTGGCTCAGCAGCAGCTTCTTTAACACTAGCAGCAGAATGCTCTGAACCAGCAGCAGAATCTCCCTTAGCTACTTTTTCAACACTTTCACTAGCAGTAGCTTCTGGAACTTGAGCAGCATCATTACCCAAGCTTTTGATTGTTTCCACCATATCATCAGTGTGTTTAATCAACTGCTCAGCATTCAAACTCTTCAATTTCTTACCAATCTGCTCTTGGTTCCCCTTATCAATCACAACCTCATTACCATCTTGATCTTTAACCACAAAATCATCATTCTCACCAGAATCCATATCCATATCAGCATTTTCATTCCCCCCATCACCAGCAACACCTTTATCATTCAAATTTTCCTCTGTTTCCTTGTTAGCCTCCCCTGAATTCTTTGTCTCTTTCCTCCCCTGTTTGGGAGCATCCTCCCCCAAACTTAGGTCTTTAGAAGAGCTAACCCTTTGTGGTCTCCCCACTTTCTTTAGTTTTTTAATGCCCTAGTTCTTGACCTCTTCTCACCTTCCAAATGCCTAACTCTCATCTTCAAAGTTTTGACTGTTTGTGTGAGATCAAGAACTTGTGTTTCTAATTTGGTACATCTTTCCATCAATTCATTGATTTGTTTCATACTATCCTCACCACTTCGGTCTGTGTTACCTGACCCGAGAGGTGGATCCTTGGATTTGTCATTTTGCACATTTTGAGTATCCATCAATTCCTCTGTTTCAGTCCTACCCTCATCACTTCGGGATGTATTACTGATGAACTCAAATAAGTACATTTTATTACTATCATTTATCCTATTAATTTGACTTGTTTTACTATATTATGTATGAGGATTGATACTTAATCGTTTACTTTTGTAATTCTCAGTTGAAAACAAGCATTTGGTGAAACTTGGCGATTTTGGACTAATTATGGAGCAAAACATGCAAGAAGTTAAGAGTCTACTGAAATGCACAAGATCAAGACTAATCTGCTCCAGATGCGCCGCATCTCACTCATTACATGCGCCGCATCACTATCAATATTTCACCAGATACGATCCAAGATACAAGAGGACATGCGCCGCATCTATAAATGGGTTACGCCGCATCTTCTGGCGGTGTACGAATATTCCTGAATATTATAATCTTGGACCCCACGCGAAGTTAAGTACATGCGCCGCATCTACTTACTAGATGCGCCGCATCTTACCCTCAGACAGAAACTATAAATACCCCAAAGACCAGACGAATTAAGGGTTCCAAAGTTCCGAAGTTCCGAAGTTTTAACAGAAGACCGAAGACCAGAAACCAAGGACGAATTCAGTCAAGGCAGCAGCACAAGACACACCCAAATCAAAGATACAAGAGTAGTAAGAAGGTGCTGCATGTGTTTAATTCATTAAGTAGTTTTGTTTTATTGTGTTAGTAAACTTTAATTCATCAAGATTGGTGGCTTGTGTAATGTGACAACGGAAAGATTGCACTCCCTTAAAACTGCTTTCTCATTAATTAAAGTTTATATGTTGATGTCATTGGTGACTTTTATTAGTGCATTGATAACCTCTGTGGCTAGCTGAGCATTGATCGGGTCGCCATGCCTCTGCCCTCGCCTATTTATTAGATGTCTATGCATTCTATGGTCTGTAGAAAAGTAGGAGAAAAATAAATAGGATAGTCATAAGTAATCATTAAGGGTTTACTCGCCGATAAGATTAGAACCAACGAGAAAGGACTTAATCTCGGTGCGTTGCATCGAACTATACACTTCATATAACACTAGCAATAAAACAAGTGACAAACTACTTATCATAAGGACAGCCCTCTTATTGTCTCGAGTATTTATCTGTGTACGTGTGTGCTACTTGCTGATTCGTGCCTATTGGTTTAGTTTATTATTTAATTGCAACCAAATCGTGCCAGTCTCTCAGGCTGAACCCCCTTGCGTTAGATTAGATTGTATAGCTAACTTAATATATTAAAATACTGATTAGAATAACTAGATAATACGTTCCACTCTTAGTGATCGACACTCTACTTACCATTATATTCATACTGACCGGGTACACTGCTCGTTAAGTGTGTGTGTTATTGATAAGTCGGCTAAATATAAATTTAAAACTTGATTAGGCATTAAAACTGCTAAACCGCAACGACACACGACACGCATCAATTACCTTCCCTGAGAGGTGAATCAATGGGTCCAAACTCAGTATCAAACCTGGTTTGATCAGCTAAGCCCCCCTTGTTTGCCATTTGGCTAGGTTTACCATCCTCTGTTTCTGGTTCATGAGAACCTTCCACAGTAGATGTTGCCATGGTTGAGGTCTTACTTATGTTAACACTTTCATGCCCAGCTACTAAGCCAGAAGCAGTAGTGTTAGCCTCTTCCATCATGTCACCACCCACACCTATGACAGCCTTATCTGCATCCATCCTAACACTGGCCTGAGGTTGCTCAGTTTTCTTATTTGGTGAAGTCCTAGGTGTTTGTGTCTTTTCATGTTGAGGAGTTGATGATTCCAAATTGGGTGTGTTATGGGAAGTAGTTGGGATTTCTACTCCTTCACCCTGATTTTGAACTAGTGACAACATATAAGGAAATAATGGTGTCACAGTTCCAGAAAAATATTTGCCATCCTTTTTCAAATATGAAAATAATTTCTGTTTAAGCACAGGACAAAGAAATTTCCTTTTATGTTCCTTAAGATTTGAAATTTGATTATTAAACATGAGTTGCAAAAATCTTGGGTAAATGTAAATGTTTTCCTTGAACATGCTTTTTCAACCCATCCATATGCAACATATACAAGGGCTCAGAAATAGAGTTCACCACTTTGGACTTACAAGAAGCTCTGTGTTGCTTTCCCATCTGACAAGCAACACAGGTTTCAGGGTTTTCAAAAACTTTTGAAGGTAAACCTCTGACAAGGTTTTCATTAACCAATTTATTTATAGTTTTGAAATTTAAATGGCCAAGCCTTCTATGCCAAAGTTTGGATTCATCATTGGTGGCCTTTGCAAATAGGCAAGTTAAATCTCTTTTGGGAATTATGTTCTTTATGTTCACACTGTATATATTGTCTTTTCTAGGGACTCTAAGTAGCACTGATTTATCATCAGGAAACTTATAATCAGGAGATAAGACAAGACATTTAGTGTCTGTAAAAAGAACAAAATTCTTTTTGTCACACATTTGTGAGACACAAAAAAGATTGAACTTAAGCCCTTTTACAAAGTATACCTTTTCAAAATCCAATTTCCCTGTTCTAATAGTACCTTTACCAACAATCTTTCCACCTTTAGGATCATTACCAAAAGCAACATAGCCACCATCAAAAGCTTCAAAATCTTAAAGGTTGCTTTGGTCTCCAGTCATATGTCCAGAGCATCCACTATCAAAAATGCATTTATCCTTTAGCTCATCTTGTAGATTGCCCTGCACATAAAGTAAGAGAGTTAGTTTCTCTTGGGGAACCAAGCCATCACTGACTTAGATCTGCCTTGTGCATCAACATAATCAAATTTCTTCAAGTCCATTGATGCACTGCTGTGTCTGAGAACATGATCTAAAACCTTGATTTTAGGTTTACTGGCCCAACAAGCTGAGGCCTTAACAGCATAAAAGTGATTGCCCACATTAGTATCTGTAATTACTTTTGGCTCAGCAGTAGAAACTGCTTTTGCCTTAGCAGTAGAAACATCTGTTTTCATTTTATTAGGCCTTTTTGGTGCAACAGTAGTAATTATCCTAGTAGCACCATTTCTCAGCAAAACTTCCCTAGGAACCATGTTTCTCTTAGGATGAGGGTGAGTCTTTTTAGCAAAATTCTTATGGTTCACCCTAGTGTGTTGGTTCCATACAGGTTTTTGGTAGTAGTAACAATCTTCCTAAAGATGCTCAAAACTACCACAACTATAACAAGCCTTCTTAAGTAACTGGAAATCACTACCCAACTTTTGTGAAATTAGGCTGTTCCAATTTCTTTGGTTTCCTCTAGGTAAGTTATTAGTTTTCCTATGATATTCTCTAGGTTTCTCATCAAATTCAGCCATTTTCCTAGAGATACTACTGCCTAGCACAGGTTTTATAAATTCAACTTGTTTAGCTTTAGAGTCAACTGGTTTAGTAGTTTCTTCCTTTTTAGCCTTGGGTGTTGACTCAACCTTTTCATCTTCACTATCTGACACCCAATCTTCAATGATTAAGTTATCAGACAACTTCTTCTCTACCTTAGGTGCATAAGTTCTATCAGGTGTTTCATTATTTGATTCACTGGTTTCACCTACAGGTTTTGCATCTATCTCAGTAATGAAAGACAATTCCTTCCTAGGAGGTGCAAAGGCACTTTTGACTGGGGGAGCTACTTCATTGTACCCTAAGCCACTCCCTCTTCTCATTAATTGACTTTCAATTGACTTATTGACTAGGTCAGATGTAAATTGTTGTTTTTCTTTCTCAGATAAGGCTATATCTTTAGCTTGTTCTGCTTCCTCTAGCCTTTTATTAAGCACATTAATCTCACAATTTTTCTTAATAAGCTCACTTTCTAGAATATGAATTTTATCAGCATACTCTAGCTCATTTTGCTTAAGAAATTCAAGTCTATCTTCTACTGATTTTACACCATATTTATACCATAAGTTATCAAGTTTTAGTTTTTCAACTTCAACTCTTAAACTCTCATTCCTAGACTTGAGTTCCTCAATAGTATCTAAGCATGATTTAAATGAACAAGTAGACTCATTAGATACCTCAGAGTCTGAACCAGATGATGAAGAAGCATAAGCCATCAAAGCAAAATTGTGTCCCTTCTGTCCTTCTTCAGCCATAAAAGCAGCATTTGGTCCTTCTTCAGCTTGATCACTCCAATCATACTCTCCCAAGCCATCACAAGAAACCAGAGCTGATGTAGTCTTGACTTCTTCAATAGGAACCTTCCTTACATTCTCTCTGTTCTTCTTGGGTGCTCTGCACTCCCTTGCAAAATGTCCCTTTTTCTGACAGTTATAACACTCAACCTTCGACTTTTCAAACCCCACATTGGTTTGTCCTCTGTACTTGAGTTCCCTACCAGTCTTCTTCAGAAATCTCCTAGCCCTAATTGTAAGCATGGCCATCTGCCACTTTAAATCAATCTCCTCAAGATCATCAGGATCTATTTGTTCCAAGTCCTTATCAGTAACAAAAGTACTTGTGGTGAGATCAGCCAAAAAGGCACAAATAGCAGCATTACTAAAGTTGTCACTATTTGTACTAGCAGCAGAACCAACAGCAGAAACTACATGCCCAGCAGCAGAATAGTTTTCTTGAGAGCTACTAGAACCCTTGTTGTTTGAGGACATAAATTGTCACACCTCCAAATTTCGTGACTTGCAGCGGAATGAGTCATTCAGGGGCACGACTGGTCATAGCACTAAAGTTGCAGTTATATTGAACGACCTAAAGTGTCGTTTAGAAAATACATCGTTTGATTATTTAAAAACATTCAGAGTTTCAAAGCTAGTTCCCAAAAGGTGAAACAAGTTTTCATAAAACAGGTTCATACAATTCAAACGATGGATAAGTGCATAAAATATAAAGTGAGACGCGTCGACTCCGCGACTCCATGGTGTCCATATGCAAGCCAACATGCGATACCTTAATTACCTGAAAATACATTGCTAAAAATGGTCAACAAAAATGTTGGTGAGATCATAGGTTTATGTAAATGAAATATTATACGGATACCACAAGTATAAAGTGTATGACAAAACAATGCCACATAAAAATGATACATTAGCTCTTAAGCTCATGACCCCGAAGCTAGACTGAATGAAATGCCCCTACTGAGTGTTTGCCAATCACTCTAATATGATAGAAATGAAATGCGTTCGTTTGACAAGTTGGCGCTACCAACCCGAACGGAGGAGTCACCCTCAATAGATCTATTCACTCACTCTCGCTTGCTAACAATTAACGGTTCATGATAATAAAAGGGGACTTTAATCTGGGCAATGATGTAACTTAAGCAATGTAATGAGTTTGCATACTTTGGTCCGCATATAAAAATGGTGCAATGTATTCTCCCCCGAGAGTTTAGAAATCAATAAACAATTTAAAATGGGGCTATGAAAACTCATCTGATATGATATAGCAACAATGACAATGATGGATGTGATGAAATAAAGCTCGGTCTCTAACCACGACCTATTATGAATGATGTGATCCAATGTAAGCAATGATACAATGCAACACATGCAAATACGTATGTTAACGATACCACTTGTTAATTTTGAAAATAACGTTTATCGACGAAAAATACACTTTTGACGTCTCGTTAAGTTATAAACTACTTTTCACGTAAACATGTTGAAACGGTACTCCACGATCCTCGTTTGGTGTTCTATCGTCAAAATGTAGCTTTTTCATCGCAATTTAATATTTTCCTTAACTTGTGAAAATATGTCCAAATTGGCTTCGTGAAACTAGTCGCGAAATATTACACGTTATGTGTTAGTTGATCAAACTCGACGTTTTTGAAAACCTTGTAACAATGTATAAATGACGTTTCATTTAACTTTTGATTGTACATGCCTCGATCAATTAGAAAATCGGTTATCAATGTTATGTTTCGCAAAAACACTAGTTTTTATACTTAAAACACTTTCTAATAGTGGCTGTCAAAATAAACATGGTACGTCGGGCTTCAAACGTGAATAACTCGGCCGTTATAAGCTCGTTTTCTACGTTCTTTATATCCATGGCTTCGTATAAACATGAACTAACATAATCTCAGTAGGTCGGGTCGTCTAGATCACGTCTAATGCCTCGTTTTGTCCTTTGAATCTCGGCGATCAGCAACTAAATTTTCAGAAAATTAGTTTTCGTCGTCTAACTTTGAAAAATCATATCTCCTTCGTTATAAGTCGGTTTTTAGTGATTCTTTCGGCCACGGTTTCGTTTTTGAAAGAACTTTCTGAATATGAAGGCCAACATATACCAAAAGTTACTGAGTTTTCCAGTTTACGTTTTTTTGGACAGAACCTATTTTAGATTGTTAAAAACTCACTTCCTTGGTTCTAAACTTGATCATACTAACTCAAATCAACTCCACAAGTTTGCAAATCCTACCATACACCTTCTTAGGGTGTCATGGGGTCCTAAACATCACCAACCTTGTTGGATTTCATGAGATCATTAGTGAAACTTATAGATCTAGTGATTAAGGTAGTTTATGTTCAAAAGTGGTATGTAAAACATAAATAACTTGCATGGATAATTAATATAACTTGAAAATACATGTACATATGAATCAAATGAAAGTAATAGATGATCAAAACATGTTCTTGAAACTTACTTGATAATTTGATGAGTTTTGGTAAGAAATGAGTAATAAACTTGAGGTTTGATCACAAATCCATAACTAGGAAGGTAAATGGAGTGTAATTATGACTTGATCTTGAAAAATTTATGAATTATGGGTGTGTTCTTGAGGTTGGCCGAACATAGGAGATGGGGTGGGAGGGTTTGGATCTTTTTCTTAGCTAATGGTTTATGTGTTATGTGTTTGTGTTAGTGGAGATGAAATAAAATGTGTACTAATTCATTAATGAGATTTGGAAGCATTAAGCTAAATTAGGGGGGGGGGGGGGGTAGGCGGGCGGCACATGTGGGTAGTATGAGAGGGATTTGATGTTAATTAAGATACTTGTCTCCCATTTATTTAGATATTGGATGATTAGTGTATACATTGAGTATTATCGGGTACCGAGTTAACTAGAAATAACTCGTGACGAGGTGAAATGAGATACGACGAAGTTGTAAAAATTGTAAAATCATGTTCCTTGCAAGAATCGGGTGTTAGAATGATTATCGGATTGAAATTTCGTAAACCGACGGAGTTATAAGCCTCAAACGAAAAGTATAGCGATTGTTTTAAAAACACCGGGTAAAGTAATAATATAATCTCTATATCATTATAATTAGCTTGAAAATGTATTAGGATCATTGTCGGGAGTATTGGGTATAATGTTAGTAGAAATGACTGAGTGGTAACGTTAATTAAACAATTAAGCATACGTTAATGAAAATCACACAAACTCATGCATGAACTGATATGGTAATGATGTTACTGATGATATGCAGACTACTCTAGTCTGTATGATGTGCCTTTACTGATGATGCATGAATACGCAGCTAAACCTAACTGGTTACGCGAATTTGAATACCCGTAAACCTGGTTTACAACATGATGAATGATGCCCATGAATAGTGATTTCCCTCCGGGAATGAATAGTGTCATGTGAATAGTAAAATTTTTGACGACTTCTCAAAGTCTCAAACTGACTTCAAAAATGATGAATAGTGAAATGATGAATAGTAACTCATGAATAGTAAATTGTCTAGGTTTGGAAAATGACCTGAAATTACGAGTTGTGACAGTCGACCACCCTAAAAGGAATTCAGTCCCTGAATTCAGCTGATGTTGATCTCTGGAGTGGTCTCGGTGAAAAGATGTTGGTATTTGAGTCGCATCTGGTCTTCCCGTTCCCAAGTAAACTCAGGACCTCTGCGAGAATTCCAGCGAACTTTGATGATCGGAATTCGACTTTGCTTCAACTGTTTGACCTCTCGGTCCATGATTTCTGCTGGTTCTTCCACAAAGTTAAGCTTATCATCGATCTGAATTTCTTCCAATGAGATTACGAGCGTTTCGTCTGAAAGACATTTCTTGAGGTTTGAGACATGAAACGTGTTATGCACATTGCTGAGCTCTGACGGAAGCTCCAGTCTGTATGCTACCGGACCGATCCTTTCCAGAATCTTGAATGGCCCAATGTATCTCGGGTTCAACTTACCGCGTTTCCCGAATCGTATCGCGCCCATCCAAGGCGAGACCTTCAGCATGACTTTGTCTCCAACCTGGAATTCTAATGGTTTGTGCCGAACATCGGCGCAACTTTTCTGCCTGCTTCTGGCTGTTTGGAGTCTTTCTCGAATCTGAATTATCTTTTCTGTTGTTTCTCTGACCAACTCTGGTCCTGTTAGTTGTACATCACCAACTTCGGCCCAACAAACTGGGGACCTGCACTTACGACCGTAGAGTGCCTCGAATGGTGCGGCTTTTATGCTCGAATGATAACTGTTATTGTAAGAGAACTCGATCAATGGAAAATGGTTAGCCCAACCATTTCCAAAGTCAATGACACATGCTCTGAGCATGTCTTCCAATATCTGAATCATTCTCTCGCTCTGACCATCGGTCTGAGGATGATAGGCGGTACTCATGTCTAACTTAGACCCAAATGAATCTTGCAATGATTCCCAAAAATTTGAAGTAAAGCGACTATCTCTGTCGGAAATGATGGAAATTGGTGCACCATGCTTTGAGACAATTTCCTTGATGTATAGTTTGGTGAGCTGATCCATAGTATAATTCTCTTTGATTGGAATTAAATGAGCTGACTTGGTGAGACGATCAACTATTACCCAAATAGCATCGTAACCTCCTGATGTTTTGGGAAGTTTAGTGACAAAGTCCATTGTAATGCGTTCCCACTTCCACTGGGGAATCTCTGGTTGCTGAAGTAATCCTGATGGCTTCTGGTACTCGGCTTTCACTTTAGCACAAGTAAGGCATTTACTAACATACGTAGCTATCTCTGCTTTCATATTGGGCCACCAATAAAGCTTCTTGAGATCCTAATACATCTTATCAGAACCTGGATGAATAGAGTACTTCGACTTGTGTGATTCGTGCATGATCAACTCTCGTATTCCACCATAGAGAGGTATCCAGCTTCTATCCTTGAAGCATAATGTTCCATCTGATCTCCTTACTAAACCGTTTGCATTATCTTCCATTCCTTTGAGTGTTTCACTTGGTAGGTTTTCTTCCTTGAGTGCTTCTACCTGAGCCTCGAGGATTTTTTATGGTAGTGGTGAAATGATTCTCATTCCCAATGATCTGACTCTCAAAGGCTTGAGTCTCTCTTTCTGACTGAGTGCATCTGCCACAACATTGGCTTTGCCTGGGTGATATCTGATTTCACAGTCGTAATCACTAAGTAGTTCCAACCAACGACGTTGCCCCATGTTAAGTTCCTTCTGATCAAGAATGTACTGTAAGCTTTTGTGGTCTATAAATACTACACACTTTGTTCCG
Source organism: Artemisia tridentata subsp. tridentata (assembly GCA_021014915.2). Taxonomy (NCBI): domain Eukaryota; kingdom Viridiplantae; phylum Streptophyta; class Magnoliopsida; order Asterales; family Asteraceae; genus Artemisia; species Artemisia tridentata. The sequence continues at coordinate 290,690,943 of CP139506.1, forward strand.
TAAAGATAATGCCTCCAAATCTTGAGTGCGAAAACCACGGCACCCAACTCTAAGTCGTGAGTAGTGTAGTTCTTCTCATGCTTTTTAAGCTGACGAGATGCATAAGCTATCACCTTCTCGTTTTGCATTAGCACTGCTCCAAGTCCTTTGTGTGAAGCATCGCAATATACCACGAAGTTTTCAATCCCTACTGGCAATGACAAAATTGGCGTGCTGCAAAGTTTCTGTTTCAATAACTGAAAAGCGGTCTCTTGCTTTTCTCCCCAATCGTACTTCTGGTTCTTTTGTGTCAACTTGGTCAGCGGCTTAGCTATCTTGGAAAACCCTTCAATGAACCTTCTGTAATATCCGGCAAGTCCTAAGAATTGACGAATTTCTGTGGGAGTTTTTGGTGTTGCCCAATCTTTAACTGCCTCAATCTTTGCTGGATCAACCTGTAGTCCCTGACTATCAATGACATGACCAAGAAATTGTACTCTTCTGATCCAAAAATCACACTTTGAAAATTTGGCGTACAGTTTCTCTTTCTTGAGCAGTTCTAAGATTGTTCTGAGGTGTTCTCGGTGCTCTTCTTCACTCCTTGAGTAAATCAAGATATCGTCAATGAATACGATCACAAACTTATCTAGATATGGCTTGCACACCCTGTTCATGAGATCCATGAACACAGCTGGTGCGTTGGTTAGTCCGAACGGCATTACCTGAAATTCATAATGGCCATAGCGTGTTCTGAATGTTGTCTTCGGGATATCTCCCTCCCGAACCTTAAGCTGATGGTAACCCGATCTCAAGTCGATCTTGGAGTAATAACTGGAACCTTGCAACTGATCAAACAAATCGTCGATCCTGGGAAGTGGATAACGATTCTTCACCGTTAATTTGTTTAGCTCTCGATAATCAATGCACATTCTGAAAGATCCATCTTTCTTCTTTACAAACAAAACTGGTGCTCCCCAAGGCGATGAACTCGGCCTAATGAATCCTTTATCCAAGAGCTCTTGCAATTGGTTCGACAACTCTTGCATTTCTGAAGGTGCAAGTCGATAAGGTGCTCGCGCAACTGGTGCGGCTCCCGGCACTAATTCAATCTGAAATTCGACTTGGCGAGTAGGTGGCAGTCCTGGTAAGTCTTCTGGAAAGACTTCTGGAAAATCTTTAACTGTTGGTACATCCTCAAGTCGCTTCTCCTCCGACTTCTTTTCTGTGATATGAGCCAAGAATGCATAACTGCAGTAGAAACAAAACTTCTATCGGCTCCTGAATCAAATAGTATGGATGCATAACGATTATTAATGAGGAACGTACCCGTAACGACATTCGGGTCCTCCCTGACATCTTCTCCTCCAAGGACATAAGCTCTTCCTCTAGCTGTTCCACCTTGGTTATTGTTTCCCTGATTCTTTCCTTTTGGACATTTATTCTTGAAGTGTCCAACTTCTCCACATCCAAAACATGTTACTGGGGGCTTCTGATTATCAACCACAATCGGGGCTTTGCAATCCATGGTCGAATGACCAACCTTCTTATAGTTTCCACACGGATTCGGACAATTTCTAGGATTATGATGGGTTTGATATTTGTTGCACTTGGGTAAAGTACCATTGTAACCTCTTTTCTCAGCTTGACCTGCAACATAGACTTTTGCAGTTTCCTGTCTCTTGGGTGGTGGTTGAGTAACATTGCTACTCTGGTTGTTATCCCAATTTCTTTTGTTGTTGTTGTTATTGGAATTGTTTCGGTTGCTGTTATAATTGTTGTTGTTTCGGTAGTTGTTGTTGGAATTACGGTTGTTGTAGTTACGGTTACTGTTGGTGTTGTTGTTGTTGTCTGAAGCAGTTCCTTTCTTCACTATCTGAGCCATGAGTTTCTGAGACATTCTGATTGCCTCATCCAATGTTTGTGGGTCAAAAGAAATCACATCTCCTCGGATGTTGTGGGGTAAACCTCCAATGAAATTCTCTAATAGCTTCTCAGTGTCCGGAACCATTGTCGGACATAATGCTGCAAATTCCTGAAACCTCCTGATATATGTCTCAATATCATTACCTGCTGTCACTAGCTCATAAAACTCTGTTTCCATCTTTTTCACTTCTGTTCGTGGGCAAAACTTCTTTGTCAGCAACTTCTTGAATTCGTCCCATGTAAGCTTGTGAGCATTCTCCATTCCCATGGGCTTTGCATACGAATTCCACCATGACATAGCTTCCCCAACGAGTGTACTAGTAGCAAACTTAACCTTGCTGTCCTCCGGACAGTTGCATAGAAGGAATACTAATTCTGTCTTTTCAAACCATCGGATCATGGCAGTGGCTCCTTCAGTGCCTTTGAATTTTTCTGGATCACCACTCTTGAAATCTTTGTACGTACACTTACGTCTATTTGTACCATTGGTATTTGTTCATGCGGCTTCCGCGGTTTCTGCCCGCGAAGCGGCTTCAGCAGCAGTTGCAGCTACGGCAGCTCTTTCTGTAACCAATGTTGCCTCGATACTGTCGGCGACAAGCTTTCTGACTTCCGCTGAGGTCATAGCAGTAGTGGCTCTTTTGGGTGGCATAATTCTTCACAATCACAAAAGATAAGAACAATGAGAATCCACAATAGAAAACTGTGGAGATCGTTTGCTCGAGGTTTGTTAGACCTCATATCTAGGATTAACACAATAATAATGAATAACAATATAGTACGCAGCGGAATAATCAAACGAATCATTATTATTGCACAAGGTTTGTCGAATGATTACAAACCCTAGGCGTCCATTAGAGGACTTGACGCCTAGACACACACACCCCTTTAATGACTACATTGAGGAAGACCTGTTCATAAAACCTACGTCTCTAATCTCTTTATATAATAGAGATTATGGTTACAAAGACTTTAACAATTAACATAAATAGTCCTTCATCTTTGTCTTCATAAGTTTCCTCCATCTTTCATCTTTTTGTCAATATCAACTCATATTTAATTCCTAACAATCTCCCCCTAGTTGATATGACAAAACCAAGTATGAAAGATGTTGTCTTCCCCTTAATCCATGCATATCATCAAGGATCTTCAAGCTGCAATCTTCAATATCTTCTTCCCCTTTTTGTCATACTCAAATAGGAAAAGAAAAAGAAACATGCAACTTTGATCTTCATAATCACCAACCAGTACCATACTTCCAATCGAGTCTTCTAATGTCTTGAATTACCCACAATTAAGAACACCAAAGCGCTTACTTATTAAATGAACGCAAGACATAAAAATCCCAAATCTTCAGTAAGAATACCAACGAATAATCATGAAAACCTTCTCCTCGATGTAGCACATAAATGGTTAAATATTAAAGCTTCCCCTGAAACTCATATGGTAACCATTTGAAAGAACTTGTCGAATAACTAACCACCATAGAAACAAATACCATGTAGTACCATGAAGATCACCAAATAGCTTTCGAAAAATGACTACAATAATATTTGAAACCAAGCAGTAGTAGAATGAAAAATAGTTCTTTATAATCTAAACCTGATTCCCAAAAGTAATGAATGAATCATCAGGTCATAACCAAAAATCCAAAAATCCTGTGTGTGTGTGTGTGTGTTTTCCCCTGTGTGTGTGCGTTGGAACCGACCTGTTCCAAATCTCGTATCTCTTCCCCTCACTTTGTGTATCGAATGCCCATAAAAACCACAAATAGCATGAACTCATGCGCACCAATGAGCATTAGTAAGTTATGAAACGAGCAGTACCAAATAACTTACAAGTAGCAGTACAAACAAATTATGCTAACAGTACAAAGTAAGAACCAAGCAGTATGAATATGTGTCGAGCAATACTAACTCTGAATACCACCAGTACAAACTGCTACGTATGAACCAATGAGCAGTAGTAATATTTGTAGTGGGCAGTAGAAATTGTTTGACAAATAACCATCAGATACCAAAAGCGAATCTCAAAGAATAATCCATTATCTCAACTGAGATCAGTATATGCAACTGCTAAAGGTCTTCATCCAATGTCCAATTAATGTATACGAGGTAACCATGTACTCACCGACCCATTAATGTTATAAACCAATCAGATCGAAGCACTATCCTCCACAAATCGACAACTTCATTCAAATAATCAACAAACCACATTCGAATATTAAAAAATCAACACTAGCAGCTCATGTTTGACCACCGACCCATGATGAAAATAGTTTAAACAATAACCTTTGAATGAATTAAATAGGTATGAGGTAAATATCATAACGCACCCAATCACCGATCAAAATTATGATATTCGTTTTTCATCAATTAACAACAGAAAGCGACAAACACAATTCTTCCAGCATTCGATTTAGTACGAGGTTTATTAATTCATGATGTTAACAACGAACCACAATTTATCTTGTCGCCACATCAATTTAACAGATCGATACCAAAAGAAAAATAAATCTGTTTATACCTGATAACATCCAGTTGGTACCGTCATCAAGACTGCTTCTTTTCGATAGAAAACCTTGTAAATCATCCTAGATATCGCGAGCAACCTGTCTTTGATACCACTTGACCGGATCTAAACACACACGTTGTGTTGGGGATACTTTGAGTATATACTTGATAGCACGCGGAATTTACTACCAAATACTTAGAAGAATATGTGTTTGGTGATTGTATGATCGTATGAATGTAACAATAATAATAAACAAGACAATTGTTTAACCAAACACTTTGCTTCAATATATTGAATGATTACAATGAATAAACATGATGCTCTTAACAACGCTTGTACGTATAGGAGATATGGATATATTAAAACCCTAACTGAGGATCTCTTTTTATATCACAAAGAGTCCTTTACAAGTAAACTATATTCGTATCATTCTATACAAATAAGATATACATCATATCCATTCCATATTTATCTTCACACGGTTTCACCTTAATCTTGTAAGCAGTACGAACTTTTCTTCATCAGCAGTACTAACTGTTCTTGTATTCTTCAGCAACTGTTCAACCGTACTAACATATAAAGAACCGTACTAACTGCTTAATTTAATTCCCAACAACCCTCCCCTAAACTTATGATTTCTATGCAAATCAACAAGTTTCTTGAATTAAACTTTTGCTTATGTTGATGGGGTAGATTCTTTCAAACACTTATCGTTAATCTCAAAACACTTGGGAATTTTCTTCACATATCGTACTCTTTTTGGTCAACTCCTCAAAAATTACCATAATTAAATTTATTCCTGTAAGGAATTAATTCTAAATACCAACCCAAAGAATTTAATTCCTAATACCAACCCTGCATTTAATTGCTTTAATACTCCATTGGTTCTATAAAAAGCCTTAAATTCTCAATACTAACCCATCATTCTTTAAATCACAACTATCAAACCCAATGAGTTCATCCAATCCAAACATTGTTGAGATTTCATCAGATTCATCTTCAGATTCAGAAAGTGATGGATGGAGATCTTACTTTCCACCGAACTACACTAATCTGACTATCAGAAACCCATCTCCAAAAGCTCAAGAAGTATCTTCTGATGATGACCTTTTAACTTCCTCTGATGATGATGATCAACAAGCACTTCCACTATCAGTTGTATTGACAAGAGAGATAGAGAAAGCTGTGGCAAAAATGAGTAAGGTACAAGTGCCCAAAAGACATAAACCACTTTCAAGACCTGACAAACAAGTTTTGGGGCTTCCTAGTTGGAAAGTGTGGAACTCGATCGATGGCAAAGGAGTTCACAAATCTATGCCAGACTTCAAGGACAAAGGAAAGAGGAAGCTAGAGTAGTGGTTGTGTGTTGGATTGGTTTCGGTTTGTGTGTTGGGAGTTGGTTGGTTTGTGTTGGTTTTTGAGTTTGATCGTTGGTTATGTTGGTTTTTCTTATGTAATGAATCCACTTCTTTAATGAATAAATTTCATGCACCTGTTTATAATTCATCTCTGACTCTTAATTCCTCCCCTGAATTTCATAATCATCTTTAATAGCAACTGAACAAACTTTTAATTCCTCCCCTGTTTGGAAGAATCTTCACCATCAGATGAATTAGAACATATGACATCCAAGCGCAGCATCCAATATGACAATTTGTACAAGTTACCATCAATTCAGTTGTTTAGTTTCAAACTGCTCTCAACACTTCCAGATGTGTGACCTTCTGAGAGAGGTGTATCACAGAGCATAAACTCAGTAGGAACTAAGTTTGAACAATCAGTACAAACTGGTGAAGCCAGCAGTACAAACTGTCAACCCCAGCAGTACAAACTGTTAGCAAAAATTTTCAGAGATAAAATCAAGTTGTAAGTTTAATGTGGATTTGAAAATATTTTTGTCCACTTATAGTTTTTAGCAAACTATCAGCTATGAACGGATTTGACATGTCTTTACCAATAGCCGTTTGCTATGGACTAGCCAACTCTTCACACTTAGATTTGGTGAGTTGATAACCAACCAGTTTTTGGTAAACTGTCAACCATAAACAGATTTGAGTAGTCTTTACCAGAAACCGTTTGATCTGGACTAGTTGATTCTTATTTCGGTTAGACATGGTGAATCAATTACCATTTGTTGTGTGACAAACATTCACACTTGACAATCCAAACCACCATACTTTCCAAAGCACAATCCAAAGCAAAAAGCTTTTCTTAACCTGAAATGTTAGTCCAAAACCAAAGAAAACACAATACACAATATTTTCTTTTAACAATTATGACAATTGACTAACAAATTCACAAACAGTACTAAAAATTACCAAGCAGTACTAACTATACAAATAGCACAACTAGCAGTACAAAAACCAAAAACATTTAGACATGAATCTTTTGAAGGATTAAGCATTCCAATACCTGTTACCAAGTACTGAAATCTGCCTACATCAAAACCTTTTGTTAAGAGATCAGCAAAGTTGTCATCAGTGTGTATTTTAACAACTTTTATTAACTTCTTTTCAGCACAGTCTCTTATAAAATGATGTCTAATTTCAATATGTTTAGTTTTTGAATGTTGAACTGGATTCTTAATGATACACATTGTACTGCTATTGTCTATATGTATAATTGTGTTTAAGAAATTGTACCCATAATCCAGCATCTGGTTTTGAATCCAAAGAACTTGAGCACAACAACTTGCTGCTGCCACATATTCTGCTTCAGTAGTAGATGTGGCCACCATAGTCTGCTTCTTACACTGCCAAGAGATTAATCTACAACCCAAGAACTGACAACCACCTGTTGTAGACTTTCTATCCATGCTAGCACCAGCATAATCAGAATCAGAGAATGCCACTAGATCAAATGCAGACTCTTTAGGATACCATATTCCCAACTTAGGTTGACCTTTAAGGTATCTGAAGATTCTCTTTACTGCTGTGAGATGAGACACCTTAGGATTTACTTGGAATCTTGCACAGGCACAAACAGCAAACATAATGTCAGGCCTAGATGATGTAAGGTACATCAGAGACCCAATCATAGATCTATACATGTGCACATCCACATCTTCACCACTGTGATCCTTTAATAGCAAATGTCTCTCCTTATCAACTGGTGTGCTAGCAACCTTGGCATCTGTGAATTGGAATTTCCTCAACATTTCACCAACACATTTATCCTGAGAGATAAATATACCATCTGGCTTTTGCTTTACTTGAAGACCTAGAAAGAAGGTAAGCTCTCCCATAGAACTCATCTAAAATTAGTTTTTCATCAGCTTTTCAAACTCCTTACACATCTGTTTCTTTGTAGAACCAAAAATGATGTCATCTACATAGACTTGTACCAGTAGAATATCACCCTTGTTCTTTTTAATAAAGAGAGTTTGATCAATTTTCCCTCTATGAAACCCATTCTTCAGAAGATATTTAGCAAGAGTTTCATACCAAGCTCTTGGAGCCTGATGCAATCCATATAGAGCTTTCACCACCTTATAAACCTTGTCAGGATGCTCTGGGTCTATAAAACCTGGATGTTATGAAACATAGACCTCCTCATCAATAGTACCATACAGAAAGGCACTTTTCACATCCATTTGATAGACCATAAACCCTATAAATGAAGCATAAGCAAGAAATAATCTTATTGCTTTAATCCTGGAAACTGGAGCAAAAACCTCCTCATAATCTATACCCTCTTCCTGAGTATAGCCTTGAGCAACCAATCTTGCTTTGTTCTTTATCACAATGCCCCTCTCATCCTTCTTGTTCCTGAATACCCACTTTGTACCAATCACTCTCATTCCCTTTGGTAGATCAACTAGAACCCATACATTCTGAATTTTGAATTGAAGCAGTTCTTCTTGCATAGCTTCAACCCAACTTGATTCTTCTAAAGCCTTTAGCACATTCTTGGGTTCTACCTGAGATAGAAAACATACAAACATACACTTATGCTCATCATCATGATGTTTCTCCTCATATACCACACTAAGAAATCCATGATGATCTGGGTCTTTTATTTGCCTTCTGGTCTTGACTCCAGATTGTACATCTCCTATGATATTGGAAAGTGGATGATTCCTATGTACAATAGTATGGGGAGTAGAAGGAGCTGCATAGCTGGTAGGCATGTTTTGCAGACCATCTCCAAAGAAATCAAACTCATCAGCTTGAGAAGCAGTATCAACTGGTGAATCAAGATGAGGTTGACTTGGTCCAGCAGCATCACTATTTTGCTCAGTAGTAGGAACTTGTGGCTGAGCAGTACTAACTCCATTTGTACTGCTCGTTGGATTTTCAGCTTCTTTACCATTCTGACCACTGGTTTCAGTAACATCTTTCTCTTTGTCTACACCACTTGATGATGGAATATCATCTTTCTTTGTAGAAGACTCATTCACTAGACTTTCTTCCATAACAGGTATGAAAATGCAATCTTCATCTTCCTCCTCTGAACCTGCAGCATGGTTAGTATTTGTACCTGTAACAGGCACATAATTCATGGAATCTGAAAGACTATCAATATCAAAGATCCAATCTGGACCTACACCTGCAACATTTGGTTTATTCTCCAAAAATTCTATGTGCAGATTTTCTTCTACATGCTTGGTGCTTGTATTGTACACCCTAAAAGCCTTACTGTGCAGAGAATAACCAACAAAGAAACCTTCCTTAGATTTCCCATCAAACTTTCCTAGTTGGTCTTTGGTATTAAGGATAGTAACATGACAACCAAAAGGTCTCATGAAGCTTAAAGCAGGGGTTCTACCTCTAAGAAGCTCATAAGCAGTCTTATTGTGAGGTTGCACAACTAAAACCCTATTCAATACATAACAAGTAGTGCTAACTGCTTCAGTCCAAAATGAAACTGGTAGCTTAGAGTCAGCTAACATTGTCCTAGCAGCCTCTATAAGAGTCCTATTCTTTCTCTCAGCTACACCATTTTGCTGTGGGGTTCTAGCTACACTAAATTCCCTCTTAATACCTTTTTCTCTGCAAAAATCATCCATCACCCTATTCTTAAATTCAGTCCCATTGTCACATCTGATTATTTTAACTTTCTTATCAACTAGGTTTTCTACTTCAACAATGAAGGTCTTAAGGATTTCACTAGTTTCATTCATAGTTTTCATAAATAACACCCAAGAAAACCTACTATAATCATCAGTGATAACAAGACAGTATCTCTTAAAATTCAAGCTATTCACAGAGGTAGGACCAAACAAGTCCATATGCAACATATATAAAGCTTGAGAAATAGAGTTCTGGGTCTTTGGCTTACATGAGGCTCTGTGTTGCTTACCTTTAAGGCAAGAAACACAGGTTTGGTCATTGAGAAAAGTTTTATTTGGTAAACCTCTTACCAACCCATTTTTAGCAATTTTGTTAATGGTTTTAAAATTAACATGACCAAGCCTTCTGTGCCACAACATTGATTCTTCCAATGTGGCTTTTGCAACAAGACAAGTAAGTCCAACCTTAGGAACTAGTTTATTCATCTCAACACTGTATGTATTATCCTTTCTAGGGATTTTAAGCAATACTTAACTTTCATCAGGTAGCTTGAAATCAGGAGAAAGAATAAGACAATCAGTATCAGTAAATAAAACTTTGTTCTGTTTATCACAAATTTGTGATACACTGAAAAGATTGTACTTAAGTTCTGGTACATAATACACATTTTCAAAATCAAGATTACCAGTTTTAATTACCCCTTTACCAGTAATCCTTCCTCCAATACCACCACCAAAGACAACTGGTCCTCCATCCAGAGCAATAAAGTCTGAAAGATATGACATGTTGCCAGTCATGTGCCTTGAACATCCACTGTCTGAATATCCTCTATCTTCTTTACCATTTGAAGGATGTTCCTGCACACAAAATAAAGGTGTTAGTTTCTTTTGGGGATCCAAACCACCACTGGTTTGGATCTGCCTTGTGCATCAAGATGAGAAAATTTGTTGGAGGTCTTTGATGCATCATTAGGTTTGGTAGAATTTCTAACCCAATGTGCTGAGGCCTTGACAGCATTGCCCCTTTTTCCCTTAACATTTAAGTGCCTAGCAGTAGGATTTGCTGGTCTAGCAGTTGGAACTGCTGACCTAGCAGTTGGAACTGCTTGTTTAAATTTAGGCACCCACTTCTGATTAGTCATTGTTGTTTTCTTATAAAAATGCCTTTTAACTGTTTGTGCATGATTTGAAAATTGTTTTGCACTTGAAACAGTTTGCTTGTCATTAAACCACTTATTTTGACTAACAGTTGAAACTGTTTTGATGTCAGTCCTTAACATAACAGCTTTGGGTGACAACTTATGATTTGCATTAGGGCTTGTCAATCTAGTTGGACTGTTTTGAGTTACCCTAGCATTGTTATTCCTATTCACCCTTATATTCTCAGAAACCTTCTTTTTCCATGGGTTAGAATCACAATAAGCAGCCATATGATCAAAACTTCCACAAACAAAGCACACTTTTCTAATCATAGCAAACTTATCATCCAATTTCTTAGATTTTGAGTGATTCCAGTTCCTATGACTACCCTCAGAAATTTGTGATCTGTTCTTAGTCCTATACATCTCAGCATATCGAACACTTTTCCTAACTGGTTTTATGTTTTCAGTCTTAACCACTTTAGGAGCATGTTTAACTTCTACCTTAACAACATTAGGTTTGTCCTTAACCTCTACATCCTCATCATCAGATGTCCAATCCTCAATAGTTGGTGCATCTGAGTTCCTATCTGAGGACATCTTTTCCTCAGAAAGAGATTTATCACTAGCACTTACAAAAGAATCTTCTGCCTTAACAAATTTAACAGGATTCTCACTAATCTTAACACCATATCCAGGAAAATCCATATCCTTAAACTATTCTAAACCTGTATGAGCTAAATCAATTCCTGGTGGAACAAACATTCCTCTAAGAGGGGGTGCAACTGACTTATATCCTAAACCAGACTTAGCTTTGTTAAGTATTTGATTCTCTACTATCTTCTGAACTCCCTTTGAAGTATGTTCAAGAGTTTCTACACTTAACTGGATGTTTTCTTTTTCCTTTTTAAGCTTCTCTAGTTCATATACAAGTCCACTCATTTTATTATCTTTTATTTGCAAATCCCTCTTTAAAACACCTATCTCATCAGAGAAGTTTGACTCATTCTATCTATAAAACACAATTTGTTCTTCCAAAATAGCTAGTCCTCTTTTATGATTTGACAGACTAAAATTTACTTGATTAAATTCTACTCTAAGATTATCATACTGTTTCTTAAGACACTCATAATCTTTTAAAGCAGAACAAGTATTTGAACATTTTTGAACAATATGTACCTCAGAGTCTGAGAAAGCCATCAAACCCAAGTTAGCTGGTTCCTCTTCTTCCTCCATAAAGCTCCAATCAAATCCAGCTCTATCTACAGCTACCATAGCCTTGGAAGAAGGCTCTTCAACATTAACTGTTCTCCTTGTTCCTTGCTGATGCTTAAACCCTTGACCCTGGTTGCTTTGTTGTCTTGGACCTCTACATTCCCTGGCAAAGTGCCCCATCTTGTGACAATTAAAGCACTCCACCTTAGACTTATCATACCCAGCAACATCTCTTCCATTGAAGGTAACCTTATTCCTAGTCCTTTAGTAATACTTCTTAGCCCTGATGCTTATCAAAGCCAACTGCCACTTTAAATCCATAGCCTCCAAATCATCTTCAGCAATTTGAAGAAGATCTTCATTAAAGATCTTTGACCCACCAGACTGTTCTGACACAAATGCATATATGGTCTCTTCAGTCAAGCCAGCAGTACTAGTTTTTACACTAGCAGTGCTAACTGTTGGTCTAGCAGTACCAACTGCTTCTTCATCTTCATGATTTGAACTGTTTGAAGAAGATACGAAAGCCATATTCCCTGAACTAGAACTGGTGCTACTACTCTTCTTCACCTTCTGCTCAACAATCTTAAGATTGTTGTAAAGCTCATTCATTGTCATTTTCTCCAGCTCTGGTTTATTGCTCCAAACCACAACATAAGTGTTCCATTCAGCAGGTAAACTATTTAGAAACTTCATGTTGAGGTCTTCCTGTGGAATCACAATCTTCAACACAGTAAGTTGACTGGTGATCTTTTGAAGCCTATTAAAGATATGGTCCAAAGTTTTATTTCTTGATGCAGTGAAGTTCTCATAACTTTGCTTAAGTAGGGTTTTCTGTGCCTTCTTGGTAGCTTCATTGCCACCAAATCTTTCCACCACTGCTTCAAAAAGAGTTTTAGCAGTCTCGTAATGGCTAAAATTCAGCACTTGATCATTAGGAATTGCCATTAGTAACAAATTCCTAGCCTTCTGATCATTCTTCTTTTTGATTCTCTCCTTGTTTGTAACTGGCTCAGTGTTAAGCTTTGTGATCTTGGAACCATCAGCACGTGTTTCTTCAACAGCAATTGGTTTGAAGGAATCACCATTGATAATGATATCCCATAATGCATAGTCTTGCACCATGAAATATTGCTCTATTCTGAGCCGCCATAAATCGTATTCATTCTGTTTCAGCATGGGTAGTTTAGCAAGGATTGAGGTTTGAGGTGTCTCCATGTCCATCTTCTTGGTTGCTAGTGAGTAAATACTTCTGGATCTTCCAAACTCAAAGTATCATAAACCTGGCTCTGATACCACTTGACCGGATCTAAACACACACGTTGTGTTAGGGATACTTTGAGTATATACTTGATAGCACGCGGAATTTACTACCAAGTACTTAGAAGAATATGTGTTTAGTGATTGTATGATCGTATGAATGTAACAATAATAATAAACAAGACAATTGTTTAACCAAACACTTTGCTTCAATATATTGAATGATTACAATGAATAAACATGAAACTCTTAACAACGCTTGTACGTATAGGAGATATGGATATATTAAAACTCTAACTGAGGATCTCTTTTTATATCACAAAGAGTCCTTTACAAGTAAACTAGATTCGTATCATTCAATACAAATAAGATATACATCATATCCATTCCATATTTATCTTCACACGGTTTCACCTTAATCTTGTAAGCAGTACGAACTTTTCTTCATCAACAGTACTAACTGTTCATGTATTCTTCAGCAACTGTTCAACCGTACTAACATATAAAGAACCGTACTAACTGCTTAATTTAATTCCCAACAAAAACGATCATCATACACAATATATACAATTACAACATGTATATACATCCACAACACGTATAAATACAACCACAGCATGTATAAATACAATGAAACCACAACGAAAAATCATAAATATAATCACAACGCACATGAATATAATACATGAAAATTTCGGTTACGCAGACCGATATCATAAAATAGCACAACAAAAATCCTGCATAGTAGAGTCACACTTGATATATTTGTTTGTACTACAAGCAAAAGACAACAAGTACTAACTATGTCCCACACCTCGGGACTAGGATAATAATGTACAAGTGATGAACTCAAATAAGTACATTTTATTATCATCATTTGTCCTATTTATTTGACTTGTTTTATTATATTATATATGAGAATTGATACGTTAATATTTACTTTTGTAATTCTCAGGTAAAAACAAGTATTATTTGAAACTTGGCGATTTTGGACTAATTATGGAGCAAAACAAGCAAGATGTTAAGAGTCTACTGAAATGTACAAGATCAAGATCATTCTGCTCCAGATACACCGCAACATACTTCTTACATACGGCGTATCACTATCAAGATTTCACAAGTTACAATCCAAGACAGCAAAGGACATGCTCCGCATAGAGAAATGGAGTTACGCCGCATCTTAAGGCGGTGTACGAATATTCCTAAATATATTAATCTTGGACCCCACGCGAAGTTAAGTCAATGCGCCGCATCTACTTATCCTATGCGCCGCATCTAACCCTCAGACAGAAACTATAAATACCCCAAGGTCAGACGAATTTAGAGGTGGAACAATGCAAGTTACCATACGTACGAGTACCAAACCTGAGACGAATTCAGACGTATTAGCAGCACAAGACACACCCTGAACAAAGATACAAGAGCTGTAAGAAGGTCCTGCATGTATTCAATTCATTAAGTAGTTTTGTTTTATTGTATTAGTACACTTTAATTCATCAGGATTGATGGGCTGATGTCATGTGACTACGGAAAATCATGCACACCCCTTAAAATTGCTTTCCCATTAATTAAAGTTTATATGTTGATGTCTTTGGTGACTTTTATTAGTGCATTGATAACCTCTGTGTCTAGCTGAGCATTGCTTGGGTCACCATGCCCCTTCCTCACCTATTTATTCTATCGTTTCTAGGATAGTGGGATAGACATAAGTGATCATTAAGGGTTTACTCGCCGATAAGATTAGAGCCAACGAGAAAGGGTTAATTATATACACTTCATATAAAACTAGCAATAAAACAAGTGACAAGCTACTTAATTATCAGGACAGGTCTTCTTATTGTCTCAAGTATCTATCTGTGTACGTGTGTGCTAATCGCTGATTCGTGCTCATTAGTTTAGTTTACTATTTAATCATAACCAAACCGTGCCAGTGTCTCAGGCTGAACCCCCTTGCGTTAGATTAGGTTGTATAGCTAACTTAGGATATTAAAATACTGATTAGAATAACTAGATAATATGTTCCACTCTTAGTGATCGACACTCTACTTACCATTATATTCATACTGACAGGGTACACTGCTCGTTAAGTGTGTGTGTTATTGATAAGTCGGCTATATATAAATTTAAAACTTGAGTAGGCATTAATACTGCTAAACCGCAACGACACACGCGCGCATCAACAAGCTACATGATAACAGTCTAACACTAGGCACCTCCTCCGGGTGCTCCATCTAGCCTGCGGAAAATCCTCTGAAGATCCCTAGACATCGCAAAAACGATCTCCTCTAGGTGCTGAACTCGAAGCTCGAGATCAGTCTCCCTAGTCTCTGATGCAGACAACCTAGCCTGAACTGAAGATAACTCACCGGCCTGGCGATGATGCTCATCCTGAAACATCTGTGCTCTGTCGACTAACCCCGGCATCTCCTGCCTTAGCTGTGTGATATGCTCTGAACTCTCCAACTGACGAGCCTCTAAACCCTGGTGTGACACATCGATGGCAACCCTGCCCTGGATCAATCCCTCGACCTCCTCCTCAATAGCCTTAATACGGCTCACTAGAGTCTCATCTAAATAAGCTAATGCCCTGTCAATCTCTCCCTAAAGCTGATCTAGTCGCGAGTCAAATGTAGCAGCAGTAAGCAATCTGTCAGCAGCAGCCCTCGAGCTCTCACCAACCTCGAATCTGCTGGGTGGTGCTGTCTCTGTAGCATCTGAAGTATCTGGTGATGAGATATCAAGACGAGCCCGCTTCTTGAGCGGTAGGTCTGACGTAGGAGTAGGATCTCTGCTATGAACTGGTGCTGATGGCATCTATGGTGCTGATAGGGATGGCAATGGTGGAGACAATGATGATAAGGATGGTAAAGGTGATAATGGTAGTGATGTACTGAATGTCACACTCCTCCTCGCTGTCAAGCGGTGACGGAGTGGATGAGATAAAGTAAGTGTTGATGGTGGTGGTAGGGATACAAATGCAGCTGGTGACCTGACAGTGAGACAATGAACCCGCTTAGCAGCAGTGCGCTTCATGCGCGGCCCACCTGGATATGTACGGTAAACTCGACCATAGGGTACAAACTCTCTTGGCTGGATAACTGGAACAACTCTAGGACCACGACGGATCACAGGTGACAGTGGTGGGGTAGGCACGACTTCCCCCTCCTCAAAGGGTTCTGTCTCGGCCTCTGACATCACAGGTGAAGATTATGGAGTAGGCTCCACTGATGACAAAATGATAGTGGGTATCGGGGATGATGTAACCGACTCTAGTATGATGAAGGGTAGTGAGGAAGTATCGTCTGACTCAGAGTCTGATGAGATAACAATAGGGTGTGAATCCGAAGACATCACTGTGACAATAGATGTGAAATAAAAGTAAATAAACATTTACATAATGTGAGTTATGATGAAATGATATATGTATGAAATCGCAATCACTACATGTGATATAATGAATATGCACTTATGCTACAATGATGAGATGCTATGATGGTGCAGTTATAGTCTAGGATATAATGGACAACCTAGTTCGCTATAACCTTTGCTCTGGTACCAATCTGTCACACCCCCAAATTTCGTGACTTGCAGCGGAATGAGTCATTCAGGGGCACGACTGGTCATAGCACCAAAGTTGCAGTTATATTGAACGACCTAAAGTGTCGTTTAGAAAATACATCGTTTGATTATTTAAAAACATTCAGAGTTTCAAAGCTAGGTCCCAAAAGGTGAACCAAATTTTCATAAAACAGTTTCATACAATTCAAACGATGGATAAATGCATAAAATATAAAGTGAGACGCGTCGACTCCATGACTCCATGGTGTCCATATGCAAGCCAACATGCGATACCTTAATTAACTGAAAATACATTGCTAAAAATGGTCAACAAAAATGTTGGTGAGATCATAGGTTTAT
This sequence comes from Artemisia tridentata subsp. tridentata, assembly GCA_021014915.2. Lineage (NCBI taxonomy): Eukaryota > Viridiplantae > Streptophyta > Magnoliopsida > Asterales > Asteraceae > Artemisia > Artemisia tridentata. Next base: position 290,707,902 of record CP139506.1, read on the forward strand.
GTAAATGAAATATTGTACGGATACCACAAGCATAAAGTGTATGACAAAACAATGCCACATAAAAATGATACATTAGCACTTAAGCTCATGACCCCGAAGCTAGACTGAATGAAATGCCCCAACTGAATGTTTGCCAATCACTCTAATATGACAGAAATGAAATGCGTTCGTTTGACAAGTTGGCGCTACCAACCCGAACGGAGGAGTCACCCTCAATAGATCTATTCACTCACTCTCGCTTGCTAACAATTAACGGTTCATGATAATAAAAGGGGACTTTAATCTGGGCAATGATGTAACTTAAGCAATGTAATGAGTTTGCATACTTTGGTCCGCATATAAAAATGGTGAAATGTATTCTCCCTCGAGAGTTTAGAAATCAATAAACAATTTAAAACGGGGCTATGAAAACTCACCTGATATGATATAGCAACAATGACAATGATGGATGTGATGAAATAAAGCTCGGTCTCTAACCACGACCTATTATGAATGATGTGATCCAATGTAAGCAATGATACACTGCAACACATGCAAATACGTATGTTAACGATACCACTTGTTAGTTTTGAAAATAACGTTTATCGACGAAAAATACACTTTTGACGTCTCGTTAAGTTATAAACTACTTTTCGCGTAAACATGTTGAAACGGTACTCCACGATCCTCGTTTGGTGTTCTATCGGCAAAATGTAGCGTTTTCATCGCAATTTAATATTTTTCTTAACTTGTGAAAATATGTCCAAATTGGCTTCGTGAAACTAGTCGAGAAATATTGCACGTTATGTGTTAGTTGATCAAACTCGACGTTTTTGAAAACCTTGTAACAATGTATAAATGTCGTTTCATTTAACTTTTGATTGTACATGCCTCGATCAATTAGAAAATCGACTATCAATGTTATGTTTCGCAAAAACACTAGTTTTTATACTTAAAACACTTTCTAATAGTGGCTGTCAAAATAAACATGGTACGTCGGGCTTCAAACGTGAATAACTCGGCCGTTATAAGCTTGTTTTCTACGTTCTTTACATCCACGGCTTCGTATAAACATGAACTAACATAATCTCAGGAGTTCGGGTCATCTAGATCACATCTAACGCCTCGTTTTGTCCTTTGAATCTCGGCGATCAGCAACTAAATTTTCAGAAAATTAGTTTTCGTCGTCTAACTTTGAAAAATCATATCTCCTTCGTTATAAGTCGGTTTTTAGTGATTCTTGCGGCCACGGTTTCGTTTTTGAAAGAACTTTCTGAATATGAAGGCCAACATACACCAAAAGTTACTGAGTTTTCCAGTTTACACATTTTTGGACAGAACCTATTTTAGATTGTTAAAAACTCACTTCCTTGGTTCTAAACTTGATCATACTAACTCAAATCAACTCCACAAGTTCCCAAATCCTACCATACACCTTCTTAGGGTGTCATGGGGTCCTAAACATCACCAACCTTGGTGGATTTCATGAGATCATTAGTGAAACTTATAGATCTAGTGATTAAGGTAGTTTATGTTCAAAAGTGGTATGTAAAACATAAATAACTTGCATGGATAATTAATATAACTTGAAAATACATGTACATATGAATCAAATGAAAGTAATAGATGATCAAAACATGTTCTTAAAACTTACTTGATAATTTGATGAGTTTTGGTAAGAAATGAGTAATAAACTTGATGTTTGATCACAAATCCATAACTAGGAAGGTAAATGGAGTGTAATTATGACTTGATCTTGAAAAATTTATGAATTATGGGTGTGTTCTTGAGGTTGGCCGAACATAGGAGATGGGGTGGGAGGGTTTGGATCTTTTTCTTAGCTAATGGTTTATGTGTTATGTGTTTGTGTTAGTGGAGATGAAATAAAATGTGTACTAATTCATTAATGAGATTTGGAAGCATTAAGCTAAATGGGGGGGGGGGGGGGTTGGGGGCGGCACATGTGGGTAGTATGAGAGGGATTTGATGTTAATTAAGATATTTGTCTCCCATTTGTTTAGATATTGGATGATTAGTGTATACATTGAGTGTTATCGGGTACCGAGTTAACTAGAAATAACTCGTGACAAGGTGAAATGAGATACGACGAAGTTGTAAAAATTGTAAAATCATGTTCCTTGCAAGAATCGGGTGTTAGAATGATTATCGGATTGAAATTTCGTAAACCGACGGAGTTATAAGCGTCAAACGAAAAGTATAGCGATTGTTTTAAAAACATCGGGTAAAGTAATAATATAATCTCTATATCATTATAATTAGATTGAAAATGTATTAGGATCATTGTCGGGAGTATTGGGTATAATGTTAGTAGAAATGACTGAGTGGTAACGTTAATTAAACAATTAAGCATACGTTAATGAAAATCACACAAACTCATGCATGAACTGATATGGTAATGATGTTACTGATGATATGCAGACTACTCTAGTCTGTATGATGTGCCTTTACTGATGATGCATGAATATGCAGCTAAACCTAACTGGTTACGCGCATTTGAATACCCATAAACCTGGTTTACAACATGATGAATGATGCCCATGAATAGTGATTTCCCTCCGGGAATGAATAGTGTCATGTGAATAGTAAATTTTTTTACGACTTCTCAAAGTCTCAAACTAACTTCAAAAATGATGAATAGTGAATGATGAATAGTGATTGATGAATAGTAACTCATGAATAGTAAATTGTCGAGGTTTGGAAAATGACCTGAAATTACGAGTTGTGACATAAATGCTATGTTTTGTCCACTAAAAGATGAACTGGATGATCCCTTGACTTCAGATTCATACACCTTTAGATTATTGAACAAATCATCCAAAGTCATTGTATCAAAATCCTCCTTATTTCTCCAGACCACAGTATGCATGCTCCATTCAGATGATAAGCTTCTGATAAACTTGAGATTGATGTCTTCCTGAGGCACTGGAACCTTCATGAGTGCCAACTGACTAACCAACTTTTGAAGTCTACCATAAGTGGCATCAATGTTTTCAGAACTTGAGGCCACAAAGGTCTCAAATTGATGCTTCAATAAGTTCTTCCTTGAGTTCTTTGTAGTTGTGTTCCCACCAAATCTGAGTTCAATGGCTTCAATCAAGGACTTAGCATTCGGAATGTTACTAAAACTCAATTGATATTCATTCGGTATCCCCATCAAAAGAATATTGTGAGTCTTTATCTCCAATATCCTTTGAGCCTTCTCCTCATTAGTTTTAATGGGTAAAAGTGTCCCATCAGCAGCCTTAGCAGGTAAAGTGTCCCCATTCTGAATGACTTCCCACATGGAGTAGTCAAGCATCTTTATGTACTGCTGAATCCTCATCTTCCAGAGCTCATACTCACCAGGTTTGAGCATGGGTACCTTAGATGCAGTCACCATATGAGTAGTTTCAGATTCCATTGCTTCAGTTGATGATGAACATATCTTAATTAACAAAAATTCTTCTCGATATCAGTTTCTAGATCACAAGCTCTGATACCACTTGTTGATCCCAGTTGAGCTGTTGATCTTGTTAATTATCTTAGATATAGATCTAAAACAATAGGTATAGAAACTGTTCTTGAATGATTATTAAGTACTATGCGGAATCTAATACTTAATCTTAAGAAGAATTATTAATGAACAATCGAATTCTCAATAAACACTTCAATATATTAATACGGTTACTCAAAAGTAACAGGGTTACAAAACCTTGAAGTAATTCGACTTAGCAATAATACGTATGCTAAACTCTAACCCTAGATCCTCCTTTTATAGACTAAGGAGTCCTAGTCGGTTACAATAACTTTCTATACAAGAATAATCTTTTCATATCTATTCTATAATTATCCAAACATACTATACATAGTTATCTAATAAGCAGCAGAATACTAACTCTAGCAGTAGTATCTTCGATGCCTAGCAGTAGTATCCACTTAGCTTATTTTCTTGATCTCTTCGAATACTCCAGCAGTAGAATAAATACACCAGCAGTAGAATCATACTTAGTGTATTTTTCATTTAGCACAATAAGAAGTAGTATCTATTCTGAGCAACAGCATCTCAAAACCCAACATAATTTGGTAATGGACTAGGAGTATTAGAATGGTGTCCTTTAAAATCAAATTTATATGAACCTAAGTGTAAGTAAAAGAGTTAGGGTTGGCTAAATTTTAAAAGACTCGTGATAAGATATATTGGGTTTGACAGTAAGAGTAAATACTAATATTTGGGAAATGGACTCCAAGCAACTAAAATATACTACTAATGAGTAATAAAACCCGATAACTATTAAACGCATTTAGCATATCTAAAATTAGTTCATTAATTATACTTAACTAACCGGATAATTAAATACCGAATAACATCATTGGACAAATTAACTAGAACAGACTAATTGGACCTTTTAGACTAGGCGACTAGTAAATAGTCTAAAAAGTAGGATTAATTATTAGTGTCAATTGTTCTTATTCAAAACTTGACAGGGAAAACATTGTTTTGAGGAAACTGAATTTTATTAAAATCACGACAACTTTTGAGAAATATATAAATGAACGCGACATGATTTATATATTTATACTTTATAACTCAAAAACATTTATTCTAATAAAAACCCGACAATAATCGAAACTTGTAATTATTAACATAAAAACATGTACTATGTGATATACCATTTTGAGTTTCTTATAAAACTTAAATTACCCTTTTCAAAACCATATTAATTATTTTCAAACTATTTGGGATTATTAGGTAAACATCGAAAACAGATTAATTGACTTAGTTATAGGCATTCTCCTTTTAACACCATTTTCCTCGACTTCGTTTATCATTCATTCCTCGACTCAAATTTTCGTTCGTAATTCTTTCGACTGTGTCGATTTCCTATTCCTTTTGGCGTGAGTATTCTTGAGTCTATGTTCTTACCACCACACGAAAAAGTAACACTAAAAACTTTAATCCACGAAATCTAAAACTCTAGTCCTTCCAAAATTCTTTATCTTTCGAGGCATATTCTGAGATAAATATATATATTAGGTTGTGCCGATCCGGCGCCATTGTGCCATTCCTTCAATATTGTTGTGTTGCCATTGATGCCAGTTGTGACTGTTGGTATGTGCTTATTCACATACCTTTATTTGACCAAAACCGGACCCAAATAGACCAAAAACTAACCAATTATGCCAAATATCTCGTGTTTTTGTGTTTATAAATGTGCAGGTACGGATATTTTGAATATGGACAAAAAATGAAGAAAAAACAACAAAAACCGAGCACGAGATTGGGAAAGAGTATTTCAAGAGCCGAAAGCCGATGCTGGGAAAGACATTAATTATTCGGATAAAATTCAAGCTCGGAAAATCCAAAATGGCCCTCGGATTATTTTTATTTGGCAATATTGGCCCTAGAAGAACTTTGGTATGTTGGCAGATTTGGTCCCTAATGTTTACAAGATTTACACTTTTGGTCCTTGTGCTAAATCATTTTAACCTTTCATACAACACAAAACCGGATCAAACTAAACCCATTTCACTACCAGCCCATTCACCACCCAAAGCCCGACACCCTTAATTAGCTAAATACGGGGTCAAACCCCCAAACCTTTGGTCAAAATCCCTAATAACTCAGACTATCCCTAACCCACTATTCATTCACCCCTATCCTCCCATTATCCCGCCATTAGCCCTAATCCCCAACCTAGTCACCATCACCCTCCACACCAGTCCAAAGGTTTCACATGGGTGTGTCTCTACCCCCCTCCACCTCATCTATCCTAGGACCACATCTACCCATCTACGGCCAAGGTTGAAAGAAGTGGAGACCAAGTCTATCCAAGGGTTGTTATTGAAGCTCAACATGGAGACAACAAGAAGCAGAGAAAGAAAACCCTAGTTGAGGGCCTATATATAGCAGATTCTTCTCAAAATAATTTTTTGTCCCACTTTTCATGTATTTAGAAAAGTTTTGACCATTTTATTTACTGTCTAATTTAGTGTTTCCTTAGTGTAATGTTTAAATTTTGATTGTAATTTCTCTCAGTTAATGCAAATTTAATTGTTCTTGTTTTTATATTTTAGTCAACCTTGGTCAAACTGCTTATTGCTTACTTTATGCTTTTTATTTGCTTTATTTTGTGCTCATTAGATCTGTTGAATGCCAATGTAGGTTAGTTTAATAGCCTCAGTAGCTTAGTCTTGGTTGTGCCTATTAGGAAGCTCAACTGCTCATAAGTTTATTATGAGCTGAGCTTATTTTAGACCCCTTAGGTTGCTTTCATTGCTTGAAATTAGTTCACAATAGGTTGTAGGAGGTAGTCAATATCTGGTATCATAGGTGTTAAGGTCAAATTTCCATTTTTTACCCATTTTCAAAAAGTCTGCTGCATCAGTCTAAATTTCCCATTTTGCAGCAGATTTCTATGATTTTTAATTCAGTCAATTTTAGTCGTTTCAAGTTGTAGTTTTTTTTTAGATAGAGTTGGCCAGCTTATCTTGTTGGTAATATATATTTTTTTTTAGAATTTTTAGAATTTTATTTGATTGCTTTTTCATGGCTTGAAAAAGCCAAAAAAACTGCCCTGCTCATCACTTGTACCAGCAGATCAGTAGGCTTCTTGGTGTGGCTTTTGGCTTATTTTGAGCTTGTCAAAGCTTATTTCTGATTTTCTTGGCTTAATGTGATTTTAATTTTAGTTATTAATTGGACTTTAGCATTTTTCCCTTTTCATTAGCTTATTTCCATGTTTATTAGCTTATTAGTAGTTTATTTGCATTTTTGAGCTTTTTTCCTATTTTTTTCAAACTGATCAAATAGATAAGCAGTTTCTGGGCTTATCATTGAGTTTCAAAAGTTTTTCAGTTTTATAAATTGCTTCTTATCATTTGCTTTTTGAGTTTTCAAAAGAAAAAAAAAAAAAAAAAAAAAAAAAAAAAAAAAAAAAAAAAAAAAAAAAAGGTGTGCCATTCTGGGGTTCGAACCCCAGACCTTGAGCTCACAACACCAACACCTTACCATTGCACCCTTGGCTTTTCTTAGTTAAATCTTACATTATTTAATTTAAAACCCTCTTTTTACCCCTTTTCCCTTTTAAGCTAATCCGACCCTTTTTGCTTTTTCCCAGCTTATTGAAATAAGCTAGGACACTTTTTATATTTTTCATAGCTTGAGTTTAATATAAAGTATTTTAGTAAAAAATTTCAGAATTTTCTTTTTTTGTTTATTATTTTTAAATATTTAATTTCTTTAAAATAGTTTTTAATTCATAATAATTAAAATAAAAGTCAAAAAATATTTTTCTTTTTCCCAAAATTTTATTTTATTAAATAGAATGTAGGAAAATTGTTTTCATACCCGTAGGATTAGTAGTGCTTCAAATTCACTTTTTATTTTGCGTTCGTACGTAGTTTTTGATTTATTCGCGCGTTTTTAGGATTTCCCTTACGTTTGCCTTAGAATAGAATTTTCCCTTGCCTTATTTACTGTTTTTAGTTTATGTTTCATCATTTTAGTTTAAAAATCATTATCTCTCACTTTTATTCACTATTCACTGCACGTTTCACGAACCCGAATCACAATTCCATTCAATCTTCATCGGGACAACGAACTAGGGGTTTTCACATTATTTACCTTTTTTGAATTCCTTTTCCTTGAACTATAATTGACAAATCAATTTTTGGCGCCGCTGCTGGGGAAGGTTGAAGTTAGTTCGTGATTCCGTTTTTCGATTCGTGTCTTGAAGATCCTTCCTCGTGAAGTTTCGTATATATCTTGTGAATATTTTTTATCAAAAATCCAAAAAAAAATTGAAAAACCTTGAAAACCGAAAAAGATTTTCTTCTCCAAATTATTTTTCCTTTTTCTTTTGTGATTTTCAATGTTTCAAAATTTTAAAAACCCAAAAATATTCTTCTCAATCCTCTTATCCGTTTGATTCTTTATTTCTTATCCCTCTATCTGTTTAATTCTTCTTCTCTATGTCTTCATCTTACCATTATGGTTGTCAATGGTATGGAGGTCCTCCAAATGGCGGGAATTGTCCCGGTTGTAGCATGGTGGAATCGGGAAACGGGTTTGTCTATGACCAAAATCCTTATTCCTACCATGAAACAACCGAATTTTTCAACCAGCCCCCACAACACCAGATGGAGACATACTCTTGTGAATATTGTGGAGGTCCACACCCGGGTTTTGATTGTCAAACAGGGAACATGTTTGTCTATGAGCAAGTTCCATGTAATCAAAACTTCGGGTATGACCATTATCCATATAATTCACCGAATCAGTCACAGCAATCATATTGTTGTGAGTACTGTGGAGGTCCTCACTATAGCTCTGATTGTCAAACGAGGAACCCGCTTGTCTATGAGCATGTCCCTTGTAACAATTATGACTATTCTTATCATGACCAACCTCCACAGTATGAAACGATTCAAACACCACCTCAGCCAATCAATCCAGAAATTCTCCGTGATTTTCAAAATGCACTAAGTGAACTTAAGGAATTTCTTAGTAAAAGACTTCCCCATGAAGAACCTCGTCAGAAAACTTATGGAGAACTTCTAGCTGAAGAACAAGCAGCTAGAGTAAGCTCCCAATATCGTCAAACTTTTGTTTACGATGACGACGATGATGAGGATTCTACGTGGGGAGTTTGTGAGAGTTCGTCAGCTGCAGCCACTCCCGTCCAGCAGAAGCTTTGCAGTAGTTCACCAGTTGCTGTCACACCCGTTGAAAAGCAGGAAGATACAAGAACTATGGGTGAATTACTTGCAGAGGAGCATATGCAATATATCAGAGCTTTATATGGCGGACATAAGGCCAACGACGTTTATGACGAGGAGTGTGCCCCTGCAGATATTCAAATATCAGATGAACCTCCGAGTGGCAATCCCACTCCACCTATCATTTCCGACTCTTCCCCTTCCCTCACTCCGTTTGAGGGAAGTGATCCTCTCTTGGAAGAGATCGATGCTTGTCTTAAAGAAGATTCAATTTCTCCAGAAATTGATGATTCTTGTCTTGATCCGGAGGGAGATATTCTTTTTCTTGAAAAATTATTGAACGATGAACCATTACCTTCTCTCCCTCCGAAGGAAGTTGAAATCAATCCTTCAAAAGAATTTGATAAGCTTGCTTCCGAAACATTCAACACGAATTTCACCAATCCTCTATTCGATTTCGGATCTGACTTTACTTTTATCTCAGATAACCCTATCTTTGATAGTCAGATGGAGGAGAGTGATGAGTCTGTGACGGAACCCGAGCTCACAGATCATCATATGATTGATTCTCTTCATAAGGAGTTCTCCGGTGAACTCACTCATATCATACCTCCTCCGGAGTATGATTATTTTCATTTTGAGGAAGATTATGACCCGGGGGGAGATGTACTCTATCCTAAGAGTTTTATTATCGATGATATCATCCCGACCCTCCCTCCCGAGGTTTTTAAGAGCTTTAATGATGAAGAATGGATTCCCATTCTGATAAGGATCTTTCTCCTTTTCTTCACCTATCCGGTGACTTCTCCTCTTATTCACTCCTTCGGGAGTGAAGACACCATCTTTGACCCCGGCATCTCTCCTTCTTTTGAGCCGTGGGTATCTCATCGGAGTGGAACTTTCATATGCTTCAATGTTTATCAAAACATCTTGAATGAAAGTCCGATGGAGATTATTTCTTCCACATGCTCCCCCAAGAACAAATAAATTCGGGGCGAGTCTAAGCTATACGACTCGTTAAAAAAACAAGCGCTTCGTGGGAGGTACCTCATGCTTATCCTTCTATCTTCTTTCTATTTTCTCTATAATAAGTGACGTGAGGAGGGCTACCTCTTCCATATCTTGTGTTTTGTGGTTGTTGTTTGTGTATGTCCAGGTTTGCCCGATTGATGAAGACTCTCGTGCTCGTGGTTTGCTTCTCTCCACTCGAGTTTCATCATTCGTTGCTCATCCGATATCCTTAATCTTATCGTTTTACGTTTATCTTTGGCATAATTAATAAACGGCCTTAAGATTTATGTAGGAGAACCCTTACCTTTAAGACATTGAGGACAATGTCTCGTTTTAGTCTGGGGGGGTAATCTTTCGATTTGATTTTTGCCTTGCATTTTTGCCGTTTACTCATGCAACCCCGTTTTTTCCTCCAAAAAATGAGAAAATTTTAAAAATTTTTGCAAAAATATAATAAATTTTGACATTTTGTTGACTTTCCGCTGGTGAGGGTAGGAATAAAATTCTGACTTGACCGGGCGTGTTGAGCCCTAGCTTGTCCCCTTAACCATTTATAATCTATAAGCTCGTGCTAGTCTTTTACACAAGGAGCTATAAAATGCGAATTCTTTTTAAGAGTTTGCAAGTTCCCGTATCGACTTTATATATGCATGGCTTGATTATAAGGCTAAGCATTCGCGGATCTTATTATTTAAGATTTTAAATTTGCGAAGAACGAGAAATGATAGAGTTTATTTAGAAGTTAGATGCTAAGCGTGGAGTAGTTGGTTCTCTTTAGAGCTCATCAAAGTTACTTATGGCCTTTTGTTCCCACAAAATTGTTTCACTATATATATCTGTAAGAATAATTAAAGATATTAGGTTTTGCCGATGATTAGTTCTTGGTCTTCTTAAAAGAATCCTTGTTTTGAAAATTGGGTACACATCAAGGTTCCTTAATAAATAAGTTTAATAACAATAAGTTAAGTGCTCTAAGCCACGGATTCGAGATCGGGCCTTGGATCCTTATTTCCGGATGGCGTTTAGGTCTTGGCTACCCTCTTACACCGGCCCTTGGACCCTTAATTCTGAAAGGCGTTAAGGTCTTGGAACTCTCCGTTGTAACAGCCATTGGATCCTTTATGGCGGAAAGTGTAAGGTCTTGGAATTAAACTGTGAAGTTCCGTCGTTTAGGGTACGCAAGTGAAAAGTTAGTGGAAAAAAAAAATGATGATGAAAAATGAAAAAAAAAAAAAAAATAATAATAATAATAATAATAATAATAATAATAATAATAATAATAATAATAATAATAATAATAATAATAATAATAATAATAATAATAATAATAATAATAATAATAATATTGGTGATAAGTGAAAAAATAGAAAAAAAGTCAAAAATATAAATAAAAACCTTGATGTGGACCTCATTTTCAAAGCAACGGTTCTCCATAGAAGACTGAAAACTACTTAGAGTCTTAATTTAGTATCTTTATCGGCATAAACATATCGAAATGAGAAAATATGAAGAAATTCATTTCTTACCAAAAATAAAATAAATAGAGGAAATTAGGAAAAATGGGAGCAAGAGGTAATTACACAAGTAACTTTCATGGGTAGTGTTGGCATCTAACTTGTAAATAGACAATGATTTCGTTTTTAAGCTTAGTTTGGGGACTCGTGAAAAATCAGGAACGACGAATTTTATCCGTATGGTCACTTCTTTATGAGTCGTGTTTCCTACTCGATGACCCTAAAAGTTATTGAAAAATAATGATTGTCAACAAAGCCGTCACATGATTATGAGAAAAATACAAAAATAGAATAAAAGGAAAATCGGTGAGTTTTTAGAACTTAAGATTTCTTAATCTCTTTTGAAAATTTTGCTACTTCTCAAAGTTAGTAAAAAGAGGTTAGAAATTTTTGGTTCCAAAAACGTGTTTCATAACATTGCGTGAGGACACAACAATATCTTAGTCTGGGGGAATTTTGGTATGTGCTTATTCACATACCTTTATTTGACCAAAACCGGACCCAAATAGACCAAAAACTAACCAATTATGCCAAATATCTCGTGTTTTTGTGTTTATAAATGTGCAGGTACGGATATTTTGAATATGGACAAAAAACGAAGAAAAAACAACAAAAACCGAGCACGAGATTGGGAAAGAGTATTTAAAGAGCCGAAAGACGATGCCGGGAAAGACATTATTTATTCGGATAAAATTCAAGCTCGGAAAATCCAAAATGGCCCTCGGATTATTTTTATTTGGCAATATTGGCCCTAGAAGAACTTTGGTATGTTGGCAGATTTGGTCCCTAATGTTTACAAGATTTACACTTTTGGTCCTTGTGCTAAATCATTTTAACCTTTCATATAACACAAAACCGGATCAAACTAAACCCATTTCACTACCAGCCCATTCACCACCCAAAGCCCAACACCCTTAATTAGCTAAATACGGGGTCAAACCCCCAAACCTTTGGTCAAAATCCCTAATAACTCAGACTATCCCTAACCCACTATTCATTCACCCCTATCCTCCCATTATCCCGCCATTAGCCCTAATCCCCAACCCAGTCACCATCACCCTCCACACCAGTCCAAAGGTTTCACATGGGTGTGTCTCTACCCCCCTCCACCTCATCTATCCTAGGACCACATCTACCCATCTACGGCCAAGGTTGAAAGAAGTGGAGACCAAGTCTATCCAAGGGTTGTTATTGAAGCTCAACATGGAGACAACAAGAAGCAGAGAAAGAAAACCCTAGTTGAGGGCCTATATATAGCAGATTCTTCTCAAAATAATTTTTTGTCCCACTTCTCATGTATTTAGAAAAATTTTGACCATTTTATTTACTGTCTAATTTAGTGTTTCCTTAGTGTAATGTTTAAATTTTGATTGTAATTTCTCTCAGTTAATGCAAATTTAATTGTTCTTGTTTTTATATTTTAGTCAACCTTGGTCAAACTGCTTATTGCTTACTTTATGCTTTTTATTTGCTTTATTTTGTGCTCATTAGATCTGTTGAATGCCAATGTAGGTTAGTTTAATAGCCTCAGTAGCTTAGTCTTGGTTGTGCCTATTAGGAAGATCAACTGCTCATAAGTTTATTATGAGCTGAGCTTATTTTAGACCCCTTAGGTTGCTTTCATTGCGTGAAATTAGTTCACAATAGGTTGTAGGAGGTAGTCAATATATGGTATCATAGGTGTTAAGGTCAAATTTCCATTTTTTACCCATTTTCAAAAAGTCTGCTGCATCAGTCTAAATTTCCCATTTTGCAGCAGATTTCTATGATTTTTAATTCAGTCAATTTTAGTCGTTTCAAGCTGTAGTTTTTTTTTAGATAGAGTTGGCCAGCTTATCTTGTTGGTAATATATTTTTTAGAATTTTTAGAATTTTATTTGATTGCTTTTTCATGGCTTGAAAAAGCCAAAAAACTGCCCTGCTCATCACTTGTACCAGCAGATCAGTAGGCTTCTTGGTGTGGCTTTTGGCTTATTTTGAGCTTGTCAAAGCTTATTTCTGGTTTTCTTGGCTTAATGTGATTTGAATTTTAGTTATTAATTGGACTTTAGCATTTTCCCTTTTCATTAGCTTATTTCCATGTTTATTAGCTTATTAGTAGTTTATTTGCATTTTTGAGCTTTTTTCCTATTTTTTTCAAACTGATCAAACAGATAAGCAGTTTCTGGGCTTATCTTTGAGTTTCAAAAAGTTTTTCAGTTTTATAAATTGCTTCTTATCATTTGCTTTTTGAGTTTTCAAAAGAAAAACAAAATAAAATAACAAAAAAAAAAAGTGTGCCATACTGGGGTTCGAACCCCAGACCTTGAGCTCACAACACCAACACCTTACCATTGCACCCTTGGGATTTCTTCATTAAATCTTACATTATTTAATTTAAAACCCTTTTTTTACCCCTTTTCCCTTTTAAGCTAATCCAACCCTTTTTGCTTTTTCCCAGCTTATTGAAATAAGCTGGGACAGTTTTTATTTTTTTCATAGCTTGAGTTTAATATAAAGTATTTTAGTAAAAAATTTCAGAATTTTCTTTTTTCGTTTAGTATTTTTAAATATTTAATTTCTTTAAAATAGTTTTTAATTCATAATAATTAAAATAAAAGTCAAAAAAATATTTTTCTTTTTCCCAAAATTTTATTTTATTAAATAGAATGTAGAAAAATTGTTTTCATACCCGTAGGATTAGTAGTGCTTCAAATTCACTTTTTATTTTGCGTTCGTACGTAGTTTTTGATTTATTCGCGCGTTTTTAGGATTTCCCTTACGTTTGCCTTAGAATAGAATTTTCCCTTGCCTTATTTACTGTTTTTAGTTTATGTTTCATCATTTTAGTTTAAAAATCATTATCTCTCACTTTTATTCACTATTCACTGCACGTTTCACGAACCCGAATCACAATTCCATTCAATCTTCATCGGGACAACGAACTCGGGGTTTTCACATTATTTACCTTTTGTGATTCCCTTTTTGAGATATAAATTGTGACAAATCAACTGTTGTGATATTAGTGCATTGCTGCAAGCCAAGGTGAGTTCATGGCCCCTACCTTTTACTTGTTTTATAATTGTTTTGGGCGAGAATACATGCTTGTTTTTAAACTAAATGCATGCATAACTTGTTTTTATCTAAAGACATGAATTACTTGATTTATGAAGATGTTATTTAATTGACCAAATTATTGCGCAGTTAGCCTAAGACTCTAGAACCCATTATTATGCCCGCCTTCATGCACTGTTAATTTCAGTTAGGAAGCGCGATTAATATAAATAGATCTATTGGGGTGACTCCCCCGTTCGGTTGGCCAGAAGGGTCAATGCGGGCGTATATTAAGTCGGATTACGAGTGAATTGGGTTAAGCACTCGCTAAGGGCCCCATTATTATTATTGATGTGCTAGGTTATAGCGCACTAAACGGTCGAGCTTCGGTGGCATGAACTTAGAGCTAGCGCAATAGAACATTATATTTTGAGACATATACCCTACCCATGGTTCACATCACTAATTTTTAGCATCAAGCATGCATTAAACTTTGATACCATAACATTTTGAGCAAGTTTATGCTCATAGAACTTTTATTAAATTCATCTCATCATTACTGTTTTATCATAACTCTATGAACTCACCAACCTAGTGTTGACCCTTTTTAGCATGTATTTTCAAGTTTAAGGTGATTATTTACTGGCGAAGACTTTTAGCAGGGCATGGCATGGTCATAGAAGACTCTGATATAATTGGGACTAATTGAAATCTTTTATGGGCTTATATTTCTGCACCATTTTTGAAATAATGTAAACAAATCATTTTTGAATAAGAAATCTATTTTAAACGGTTGAAATAAAACCGTTCTTTATACTTGTGTTGTGATACCAATTGTGTAGCACCCCAGTGACACGTATGCTTCCGCTAAACCAGATTTTGGGGGTGTTACACAATTGCCACATGAATTTTTTTTTTTTGTGTGGCCTTTTGTAATATTTTGTCACACAACAAATTAAGCAAACAGTGACCAAAAGTGTTAATAAGTGTGACTATATACATCTTTTAGTCACATTTAAGAAATAAATATATATCAAAACAAATTCAAATATATATCAAAAGAAATACAATAAAATTGGAATGCATATAACTGAACCAAATATAAAATTCGTATATAACTCTATACCCTAGGACCTCCTTTTATAAACCAAGGAGTCCTAATCGGCTTACAAAACTTTCCTAAGTATCTATAATCTTTTCCATAAATAACTAATACATATCATATAAGCAGTACTAACTATATGAACTAACAGTACTAACTTATAACTAACAGTTGTAACTAATACACTAGCAGTATTAACTTCAAGCAGTCTTAATCTCTGAGCAATCTTAACTTTGTACTAGAAGCACTAACTTTCACTAGCAGTAGTAACTTTTGTACTAATCTCATCATCTGGATGTCTCTGTTTTAATTAGAAAAAGACAAAAGTTAGAAGCACAGACAATATCTTTTCTTGCCATCGATGACTGTGTTTGGTTTGTATGTCTATGTGCATGTGCTTGCATTTAAGAGATAAGCAAAAAGTTACCAAGAGCCGACGGAAAAAGCGGTCTGATGTGTCATCTGCTTGCAAATACCCATTTTGATTATTGTTAAGTTTTGTTAGGATAGTTACCTGGAATCGACATCGAGTAAGAAAGAATTGTTGGGCATACTGACTGAATCTTCTGCCATTAGTGCTCTCATTTTGCCAATTACCTAAAAGTAACATTTATCATTTAGAATGTATGTAATTTCGATTTTAGGGTCATCTAAATAAGTATCCCATAATGAAATTATTAGATGTCGTACCTCTTGGGATAATCCTTGGGCTCCGTATTTGTCATCCCAAAACATAGTTCCGATATGATATATTTGTGGAATACTCAAAATCTATGTCAAAAGGAAGAATAGAAATATAGCAGAGATTAGCTTTGGCTATTATATATGAAAGTAGATGTGCATATGAGAAAATTACCGGGCAGCGTTCATTTGTTATCTCCTCCAATGACTTTTGTGCCTTTTGGTGTGATACCTGCATGAGATTTGTGTTATACTTCATCTTTCTTTAATGTGTACTAGGGTTATGAAATTTAATGTACGAGTGCAGTTGTGCAGAACATCGTACCAGTAAACCAACAACTTGCCTTATGTGTTTTAACTCATCCCATGATGATCCAGCATACTGTATGATTACAGAAGATAAAATGCAGTGAATTGTTGTCCTGAGTCTTAGATATAGTCATTTTTAGGCTGTACAGAAGGTTTGAAGGAATAATAGCTACCTGATCGGTTGCTTTGTTGCACCATTGTTCAAGTTCATGTAAACCAGACTTAACATATTCTCCATTACTAAACAAGCAGCATTCATGGCGAAGTAATAAGCTGCAAAGTCACAAATTATTCAGTATTTGAAGCCTAAGTAGCATTAGTAAAACATGTTACAAAGTACTAAGTAAAGGTACATTACCTATTGAAGAACTACACATCTATGAATGAGAATACCTGACTGAAAATTTTCCTTGTGATTATCGAAGGGACCTAAAGATAACGCGATTAGAATTCCCAATGCTAAATTACCTACTAATTGGATGGATTATTTTTCTACTTACATAATTTTCAGACAATATTCCCAAAGTGTTGTCCAAGCTAATTCTCGTAGTAGGAGATAAGTATGGTAAGGTTGGCCTGTTACCAAGCCAATTCTCACTACTCCTAGTAAGCCTCATACATGTAGATGGAGAATTATGAGACATGAAATAGTATGAGGAATTGTGCTCTTCCCTGCAATATGTATGGGCCAACTCTCAAGCGTGAATTTAACTTGCTCCATTATCATGTCAACTCATAATTAAAACCCATTATTATCTACTTTTCATCCTCCTTTATTCAGCTTAAAGTTCCAGTATATACCAGCATTAAACACAGACTATGAACATAATTTCACAAGCAAATTAAGAAAAACATTATATGTGGAGCCTAAGGGGATACCAACATAGCATCAAGTACATCATTTGGCAATGAGAAAGCAATTAACATCATAAGGTAAGATACTGCTTTTGAAACAATAAGAACTTATGAAGGCATGTGAAAAGGAACACAGGTAATAAACTATCGCAGTAATAGAACAACAACTTCATGAGGTTGTTCCCAGATATAATTGGTTGATAGTAAGTTAAAAACACATACATAAAAAACTGGAAGGTAAGAGCGTACCTTCTGGAAGTAGATAAACTTTGCTAATTTAATGTCTGTCATAAGGAGCCACCTGCTCAGTACATAAAAATGAATGTCCTGTGAAGGAAAATAATACCAATTATATGCATCAGATTTCACATCTGATTCTCCTATCACAACATAAAATCATATAAATCATATATATACATTCCACTACACCATAATGCCTTTCACAGGAGCAAGAGAATGACATCTACTTGAGCAGTGAAGCACATGCAATATCTTTTATCAAGGCTATGATGATGGTAGCATCTAAACAAATAGTACTTTATACTTATAGCTTACACTTGATACATTTAGAGAACAACGGTTAAAGAATCTTATATACATGGATTTGACTATTTCAATAGTAAAGTTGTGAAGAGTTATACTTTTAAGTCAACTTAACATAGTTATAACGAAACTTAGACAGATTAGCTAGGTGTCTTTTGTGTGAGCATGCGTAAACTGAATTTATACCTTCTGTTGTATGCCTCTCGTATTAGGAGATAAGTATGGTGAGGTTGGCATGTTACCAAGCCAATTCTTGCTACTCCTATTAAGCCTCATACATGTAGATGGAGAATTATGAGACATGAAATAGTACGAGGAATGGTGCTCTTCCCTGCAATATGTGTGGGCCAACTCTCCGAATCCCTGTGGAGTTACCAAAATTGGAGTGGTAATGTATGTGTGAGTTGAGTAACGTGGTGTTTTCGGCGACACCGGTTGGACCACCACCAACAACAACAAACTGAAGCATCATTTTCCTCTCGTCATCGCTCATATTGGGTAGGCTTGCCTTCTCGAAGCAATCAATTACCCTCCTTCGGATCTTCTGAGCATCTTTAACTTCCTAAAATTAAATCTTAGTTAGGAGAATACCCTGACCAACTGATAATTTATAGGCATGTCAAGTTAATTCCAGTATTTATAACGTGAAGTAAGTGCTATGATAATGAATTTATGTGTTATGTTTACTATCTACTACTCTAATATCCTATAAACTGTGATATGAAATGACAAGACTTTATGAAAAAGCTACCTTCAAGTAGAGGCAGTTTTCTTCCACACCAGGAGTGTTAAATGTGTTAACACGGGCTCCCATAGCAACAACTAGGTAGTCATAGTCAACAACAAATTCTTCTTTCTCATTTTTAGTAGAACGACAGTAAACCTTTTTTTTTGGCGTCAATCTTGAAACATTCAGCTTCACAAAAATTAACATTCACATTCTTCTGTTTAAGATAAAACAGACATTAATCAGTAACCAACAATTTGCAACCTTAATTGTATGGCCATAAACTACATGATGTCCATACTAGAAATAAATAATAAGAGAAAATATATAAGGAATGATTTTAGAAGTGAGATGTAAAAGTAACATACATTTACACTAGACAATCAGTTTAAAGTTGTTATGTAGTTGACTCATGAACACCACGAATTGCAACAGATATACAGATTCGGGTCTCATGAACCCTAATTTCAAAAGTCAACCAAACACGAAATTGACTCGTGAACACCATGAATTGATGATTAAATTGAACATATAACACATAAAAGTACCTGATTCATGAAAATGTGGACCTGAAATCGAGAGTGGAACTGGCTAATCGCGAGGGTCTGTGGTGGATAAAGATGAAATTGACTTGTGGTGAGAGGTGACTAGCAAAGAAAACCAATGATGGTTTGTGGTTGGCGGCAGAGAAGAGAGAAATAGGATGAGATAAGTGCGGGAGTAGTGAAAATAGTAGGCGGGAATAGTGAAAATATGTGACCTAGATAACTATTGGACGGACAATAAAAATGTAAATTTGATTTTGGGGAAAAAAGTGGGCGGGAGTAGTGAAAATATGTGAGGGAGATATCAAAATTTGAGAAATATTGTAAAATCACTTTATAAAACATTTGAACTATAAAAGCAAAAGTGTGACCATATATGACATTTGATCACACTGTTCAAGTGTGTGACATATATTTGTCACTTTTAAATACATATCGTGACTAATGCTTCAAACTTACTTTTCATTTGTCACACATTTCAAATTCATATGTGGCTAAATATTCAGCAAAAAATAGCAGTCACTTTTAAATAATGTGTGACAAACTTGACTATATGATTTAGCCACATACACAATTACTTCATGTGACCATATATGGATTTTGGTCACACTTTTCAATTGTGTGACATATATTTGTCACATATGTATATGTATAGTGTGACTAATGTTTCAAACTTATTTGTATCTGTCACACGTCCCAAATTATAAGTGACTAAATAATCAAAAAAAAAATTACTAGTTACCTCTAGTCACATAAATATTCAAATGTGTGACAATGAAATTCTGAAATGGTCACATAAGTCGGATCAAGTGTGGCTGTTTATTTTATTTTGGTACATTTAGTCACATAAATATCTGACTGTGTGGCTGTTCAAAAAACAACATGTGTGACAAAATCCCATATTTGTACTAGTGTTTACCGGTTTTCAATGTGCCTTTACCAGTAATCCTCCCTCCTATTCCTCCCCCAAAGGTAACATATCCTCCATATATTGGTTGAAAGTCTGAAAGATATGACATGTTGCCTGTCATGTGCCTGAAACATCCACTGTCTGCATAACCTTGATCTTTCTCATCATCCTGTGAATGTCCCTGCACATAAAATAAGGAAATTAGTTTCCTTGGGTTTGCCTCGTGCATCAATATAGTCAAATCTTTTTAAAACAATTGATGCACCATTGGGTTTGATTGGTCTCCATACCCAACATGCTGAGGCCTTAACAGCATTTGCCCTTTTATCCCTAGCAGTGATTTTAGGCTCACCAGTACTAACTGCTGGTCTAGCAGTATGAATTGCTGGCCTGGCAGTTTGAACCTTTGGTTTCCAAAATTGTTTTTGAACCACTGCTTTCTTGTGAAAAGGCCTTTTAACAGTTTGTTGTGCATGTTTGAAAGTTGGTTTTGCACTTGAAACTGCTGGTATAGGGTAAACAGTTTTAAATGGTCTGGCAGTACTAACTGCTGGTCTAGCAGTACTAATTGGTTTGAGGCCAGACTTCAATAAAAGTGCCCTGGGAGTAATTCTATTAGTATTGGGGTGAATTTGAGACCTGTTTGAGTTCACCCTATGACATGTGTACCCAGTTACCCTATTGTTCCCAGTAACCATCTTTCTCCCGTGATGGTTATGACAAAAAGCCTCTAGGTGATCAAAGCTACCACAAGTAAAACAAGCCTTCTTATACATGACAAAGTCACTTCCTAATTGATGGGACTTAAGGTCATTCCAGTTCTTCTGGTTATCTCTTGGCTTGCCTGTGGACCTATAAATCTCACAATATTTAACTGTTTTCCTAACTGGTTTTACATTAATTGTAGGCTTAACAGTTTTATCACTAACCACCTTAGGAAGATTGGTTCCATCTAACTTTACCACATCAGGTTTAACTACAACCTGATCTTCCTCATCAGATTCCCAATCCTCAATTATGGGAGCATCTGAGTTCCTATCAGTGGACACCTTGTCCTCAGTGGGTGAGGTGTCACTTGCACTTTTAAAAGGCTCGCTAGTTTCTACAGGTTTATTAGCAGTTGAATTTTCTTTAGGCTTACAACCATATTCTAACTTAGGTTGTTGAAACTCAGTCAAACCTGTATGCTCTAGGTCAATTCCTGGGGGTGCAGGCACTCCCCTATGAGGAGGTGGACATGTTTTATACCCCAACCCAGATTTAGCCTTATTAACCATTTGACACTCTATAATTTTATTAAAACCTTTTGATGCATACTCTAAAGTGTCTACAGTTAATTAAATGTTTTCTTTAGCCTTAATGATTCTATCTAATTCAGCTTTTAGCAAATTAATCTCAGCATTCTTAAGTGACAAATCTCTCTTAAGAACAGCTATATCCCCAGCAAAAACAGATTCATTGTTCTTATAATGCACAATTTGTTCTTCTAGGACTGCTAAACCTCTTTTGTGATTAGACAAATTATAATTTGTTTGGTTTAATTCAATCCTCTACTCATCATAGTGTTTCTTTAAAGCTTCATATTCTTTAAGAGCAGTACATGTTTTAGAACAACTTTTAGCAGATAGTACCTCAAAGTCAGAGAAGGCCATAAGTGCCATCTCAGCAGGTGCTTCCTCATCATCTACCATGAAACTCCAGTCATAGCCTAAACCATCAATAGCCACCATAGCCTTTGAAGATGTTTCAGGCTCTTCCACTGCTTTAGGCTTGCTTCCATAAACCTTGCTCCTGCTATCCTGTTGCCTGGGTCTTCTACATTTCCTTGAAAAATGCCCCAACTTGTGACAGTTGTATCATTCTACCTTAGATTTGTCAAAACCAGCAGTATCATTACTACTGATGTTGATCTTCTTGCCAGTTCTTTGATAGAATTTCTTAGCCCTCAAGCTAAGAAGTGAAATCAGCCACTTGAGATCCATTTCTTCCAAGTCATCATCATTAATCTCCTGGAGATCTTCATGTGTCAGCATTGACCCATCATTCTGGCTGGTCAGGAATGCACAATAAGTAGTATCATTCAGAATACCAGTAGTATTGGTAGATGAGCTAGCAGTAATAACACTAGGTTAGCAGTACTAACTCCTACAGCCACTTTCACCTCATCAGATAATACCAGTTGTATATAATACAAGAGTGAACAGTAGCAGCACACGTCCAATAAGAAAGATATAAACCCCAACGCAAAGTAAAAGGTATAATCTGGATCATGTGTAATTTCCACTGGCTCATAAATAAAACAAATACCAAACTTTATATGTCAAATATATCAAGCCACCAATGACCAGAATATAAAATCCATGCAAACCCATGTGAAGATTAGCACATGTAGTATACACAATGCATTTACCTATGAGAATAAGTTATGAGAACCGACACATGATCTATAGATTATAACACATATTCTTTTGATAAAGTCGGTTACCATGCAAAGCTTCTATGTATAACCACCGACCCACAATATGTAATAATTAAGAAAAGGATAATCAATTGACCAGTAAGATTTTAGGGTTAGTGAATTGTGAAATCATTTTTCGCCAGAGAGTTTGACAAAACTTATCTTCAACCAATTATACCTTGATGAATTAAAATCTTCCATGAAGGATTAAAACAAATAGAACCGAAAGTAGGAAGCTCATCATCACAGAAACCCTAAACCATCAATAAACTTGAGAAACCCTAAAGAAAAATGACTTACTTCACTTGTTTTTGCAGCAGACTTCGAGAACACATATCTTTCAATCAAAAGCTCAGATTGAAGATCCCTCCGGTGAGAATATACCTTGATATATAGAGAACCTCCAGTAAAAATTTTGTTAAGATCCAACGGTTAACGAATGAGATATCGCCTTTTAAAAACAGCACTGCAGAAAGTTACGAAAATAAAACCAAAGTCGATTGAGGCTCGAGGTATATTAGACCTCATATTATCTAGGAATAATAATAACGAAAGCAGAATATTCAAAACAAGAATTAACGTTATTATGAACAAGGTTTTTCTTCATAATCTTTCATACATGATAAGGCCCAATTCTACTTGATCAAGTGTCGAACGGTTACTAATCTAACAAGAATCATAAGATCCTTGAGCCTTTAACAAAACACTAACCCTAGTCTAGGCGTTTACATAACCTACGCCCTAGACACACACACACCTTTAGTCGACTACATCTTGTCTAGACTTGAATTACTGGGAGATGACACAAAAGCCATGTTCCCAGTGCTTAAACTAGCATCTCTAGGTTTCTTCACATACTGCTCAATAATCTTGAAGTTGTTGTAAAGATCATTCAGGCTCATAGTATCAATGTCTGGCTTATTCTTTCGCTGAACACAAGAGAATAAAGAGGAATTTTTATTTTGAAAATCAATTGCGATTCTTATCGAAGAGAATAAAGAATCCAGACCACCACATGCATAGCCCATTCAGTAGGTAAACTTCTCAAGAACTTGGAGTTCAGATCTTCCTGAGGTATGTCAACACCAAGCACAGCCAGTTGGCTGACAATCTTTTGCAGCCTATTAAACATGTAATCCAAAGACTCATTACTGGTTGCACTAAAGTTTTCAAAGTTCTGCTTCAGTAGAGTCTTTTGGGTCTTTTTGGTGGCTTCATTCGCACCATACCTAGTAGTGATTGCCTCAAACAAAGACTTTGCATCCTTGTATTTGCTAAAGTTTAAGAGTTGATCATTGAGAATGGTCATCATCAGTAAGCTCCTAGCCTTGACATCGTTTTTCTTTTGCACCTTCTCTTCTGCAGTCACTGGAGAGGTTTGCACAACAGTCTCTTCTTTACCATTAACTGTTGATACAGGTGTGGAAGATTTAAAGGAGTTTCCTTCTTCAATAATCTCCCAGAGTGCATAGTCCTGCACTTGGAAGTACTGTTCTATTCGCAGCCTCCACATCTCAAAGTCGTTTTGCTTCAGCATAGGTAGTTTAGCAGCCATGATAGTCTGTGTAGTTTCCATGTCCATTATCTTGAAAAAAGAGTTCTTCTAAAATCAAAGTGTCAGCCTGGCTCTGATACCACTTGAGAGGATCAAACACTTAGGATGTTACTCCTTTATGATGTGTTTAAGATACTTTGAGGTTATACTGTTAAATATGCGGAATCTACTTAACAATACTTAGAAGGTTTTATTTGATGTAACAGTAATGTAGTATGAACAATGAACACAATGATTAACTTCAAATGATTCAATATTATTCAAGAATAATACGAGTGATCTCAATATCACTAGGGTTACAAAGACCTTGAATCTTAACAAAACTTGTATGACTCGTGTATCTAACCATCTAACCTAGGATCTCCTTGTATAGACTTAAGGAGTCCTTTACAAGATAAGTATCTACCCGTATATTTCTAACTAATTGTGATATATACACAATCTATACCATACTTATCCTTAACACGTCCTTCTAGAACCTTTTAAACAAGCAGTACCTTCTGACATACACTAACAATACTAACTTGACAGTTTGTATTGTTAGTTGTTCTTCAGCAGTCTTCACTTATACACTAGCAGTTTGTAC